>NXFV01001537.1:0-131975 GCA_002803225.1 Gamarada debralockiae | reverse complement strand
ACGGGCCGGACTAACTTAGACCCGGTTTTCGGTGTCGAAAGTTTCCGGTAAGCTTTTCGAAGTCCCTTCTTCTTACTCTCCCCCCCCCTAAATGAATGTTAAATTTTTGGCGGGTGGCACAGCCAAAAATTTAACCTTCATTCCGGGGGGGGGGAGAGTAGCAAGCTAAGAAGTACGAAGGCATGTGGGCTAAAGTATGTCACACCGCCTTTGGGCAGAACATCAAAAATGGACGCAGAGCGCGATTTTTGGATGTTCTGCCCAAAGGCGGTGTGACATACTTTAGCCCATTTACCTCCGTAGAACTAGATTGCCAGCCTACGGCTCGCACGAAGCCTTCGAACTTTCAGAAGAGAAAGCCTAGTGATTAAACAGCTCTCGTGGCTATAAAAGTACCCAAAATTATCAAGATAATAGAGCGATTTAAAACCACGTGATTGCAAGCAGACAAATATAGAATATTAGCCTAGTAGGCAAAGTTCATCGACACAGGATAGATAACGTAAGAGAGATCACGTGTAAACACAGCACTAGCAGGGTTTAAAATTCGAGCCGGGTCGGCGTAAGTGTCCGGTAAGCTTTTCGAAGCCCCTTCTTCTCTTAGCTAAGCTAAGAAGTACGAAGGCATTAACGAGTTGTTCGAACCAGAAGCCGATTACGCATCCTACTGTACAACACAAAACAAACGTGAATACTCCGTCCAACTCTGGACGTCTGAATATGCATCTATAGAAACGGGGCAATAATGAGCCTCACTGAAATGGTTTGAGTGATATGGCACGGGCACTCATTCAGAATCGTCTAACGGAAAGGTGGACATTGGGTGCGAACGCCGGGTATCGAGGAAAATTTTTTCGATTCACAATTGTTCGGTGGAAGAGAGACGTTTATAAAGCTTGTTTTCAGCCCCGAGCCATGGGGAATTTACTCGTAAATTCCCCTTTCGAACGTTTCAGAATCATAGAACAAGGCAGAAATAGTATTGCCGTTGAATATCCGCCCTTCGAGCGCATTTACAGCCTAGAGAATAGGTTAGTAATATGTGAGACTCATAGAACGTATACTTGCCCTCAAAGCAGACAACTGGTTTGTGAATTTGACGAAGACCTTTGGAGCCATGCCATGGCGATCAATGTAGACCCTTTCAACCCGGCCGTACTATTACCACTTAGTTTCGATCATTCATCAGTTCTGAGCGATTGAGATTATTACCTTTTCGTCACACTCGTCTCCAATTTCCTGCATCAAGCCTCCATCACCAGCGCCTTCAACCTCTTCGTCGAGGTCCATACCATCGACCATGCCTCGGAGAACAATAACCTCCGACATAGGCCCAAATTTGCCTGCTTCGGATTCCTTTGGGGGTACATTCTTCTTGCCTCCAATGATCTTCCCTCTTCCTCCAGGGTCCCTAAAGCCGCCTCCTTCGGCGTCAGACTTCTTCTTCCGTTTCTCAACTTGCACCCTCAGAGGATTGATAATTCCAGAGCCATCAGCACCCAAACCAGTTCCCTTGCTCCAACCGTATTTGGACATAAGACGTTCTGCGAACCCTTTTTGCCCCGGCCTAAGTGATCTCGGCACTTCTTCCGCGTTGGCCACAGATGCTTCGTCGTCATCTTCCGCTGCCAATACCTTCTCCAATTCTGCTTCTGAGCCTGGGATTTCGGCTGGTGCAGGCGGTAGATTATATCGAACTGGCGCACGGGATATTGCTCCTGCGGGTAAAGGCTCGGGAGGGGCGACAGGAGGTGGTAGATTCTCGGGTGGTGGAGGAGGGGGTATTTCGGAGTTGAGAGCAGGACTATATAGATCTGAGTTTGCGGTATCCTCTACGGCTTTTCGAGGAGGAGAGTGCATTGGCGGAGGAGCAAAGGAGTAGTTTGAAGGCGGCGCAAATTGGTCTACATCCTGTTAGCATGTCTTGTGGGATTCTAAATCTTGCCTTACTGCTCATTTGCGGCCGATAATCGTCTTCATCGTCACTGTCTCTATCACTCGTAACCTTTCGGGCCTCCCTATGCGCGTAGAGTCTATCCTTCCACTCCCTGACCTCGCGGACCTTCTCATCGCTATGCTTGTATTCCTCGTAGCTATTCGGTCGTGAGGGGTCATAGATATCGTCCCAATCTTGAACAACAGTATGCTCCTCTTTATTCTTCTTCCGGCGTTTCCTTCCTCCTCTCTGCCTTTTCTCCCCGGCATAAAATCCGTTCACATCGTCGTCATCCCCAGTTGCTGCCCAGTCTGCTAACGTGCTCTTTGGCGCAGGTCTAGCGGAGCTAGGAGCACCTGGCGCAGAAGTACTGCTTTGATTTGAGTTTTCTGGAAGAGGTTTCGGGAAGGATGTCTTTGGCTTCGGCTTCTGAGAAAGTTGTGGCCTTTTCGTTGGCTGAAATCTTAAGGTTGCTTTCCAAACCAAAGACTGTTAGCAAATGGGTTTCCTAAAAGCGTTGAATGGATTCATGGCGCCGTACCAGCATCAATTTGGTGTTTCTTAGCTGAAGCGTCGTCAGGAGTGGCTGCTGCGCCAGTCTTGAAAACAACTGGTGCTCTCGAAACTGATCCTGGTAGTGTCGCTGCTGATGGATCGAGAAGATTCGCGTACAGAGAGAGTCCTGTACCCCGTGCCGGAGTAGAGGAGTTCGACATGATCGATCTTTGATTGCGAATGGGAGATTGTGAGGTCTGGGGTGTTTTGAAGGTTGTCAAACGGCTTCAGCCTCGTCACGTGTGTCATGGCAAGTTGGAATTTGATTTTAAAGCTCTCTTCCCGCCTTATCGCCGAAGGCGAGGGAGATCAAACAAACGTCACTAGGTTGAGACTTCTCTCCTGCTTCTTCTTCTTTCTCATGATGTTGAAGAAAATCTAGACCTAAGAAGCATCAAAAGCACAAAGTACTTTGAGCCAACTGCATCAATTGACAACAGCTCAATCTTTTACTGCCGATTTTATGTAAATACTTCCACCAAAGCACAATGGCTGCCACCACTCTTTCCAATTCGTTCTCACAAGGAGCTGATTCGACAGTAATCATTATCCCAGGAAAGCCCCCTCTTACAGTCTCCTATAGACAGCTCTCTGCCGAAGTTCTATCATTCCAGAAGAAGCTCGCCAAGCTCGGTGTCACCCCAAACGCTGCAGTCTCGATAGCCCTCCCAAACACCTACGAATTCATCGTTGCTTTCCTTGCTGCAGCATGGCAACGAGGTATTGCTGCACCCCTCAATTCGGCATACAAGCAAGAGGAATTCGAGTTCTACATCGATGACTTGAGCTCGGCCGTAGCTCTTGTGCCCAAAGGCTCGTTTCAGAAAGATGGACCTGCAGTGCGCGCTGCGAGGAAATACAAGGCTGCTATTGCGGAATGCTATTGGAATGGAAAGGAGGTGGTTTTGGATGTGAAAGATGAGGGAAAGTTGAAGGGGAAAGGAAACCGAAAGATCGAGAAGGCACAACCGGACGATATTGCATTGGTCTTACACACGAGTGGCACGACAGGAAGACCTAAGGCGGTGCCATTGACACACAGGAATCTTACTCGGACGATGAAGAATATTCAGGCAACCTACAAGTTGACTCCCGCCGATCGAACTATGCTTGTCATGCCTCTATTTCACGTACACGGACTGCTGGCCGGATTTCTCGCTCCGTTATTATCTGGAGGTTCCGTCATTGTCCCACCTAAGTTCTCTGCTTCCGAATTCTGGGACGACTTTATTACACACAAGGCTAATTGGTATACTGCCGTGCCGACAATTCACCAAATCCTTCTCAAAAACCCACCACCGACCACCAAGCCAAAAATTAGATTTATCAGATCTTGCTCCTCCCCCTTATCTCCAACGACTTTCCACCAACTCGAAGAGACATACAATGCTCCAGTCCTTGAGGCATATGCCATGACTGAAGCTGCTCACCAAATGACTTCCAACCCTCTACCTCCCGGGAAGCGTCAACCAGGTAGCGTTGGTATTGGTCAAGGTGTAGAGGTCAAGATTCTCGATGGAGAAGGAAAGGAAGTTGCTCAAGGTTCAGAAGCCGAGATTTGCATACGAGGCGAGAACGTTACAAAGGGCTACCTCAACAACCCCGAGGCCAACAAGTCATCGTTCACCAAGGATGGCTTCTTCAGGACCGGTGACCAAGGAAAGAAGGACAACGATGGCTACGTCATTATCACGGGCAGAATCAAGGAACTCATCAATAAGGGAGGAGAGAAAATCAGCCCTATTGAGCTGGACAATGTTCTTGCTCGTCACCCGGCGGTTTCTGAGGCTGTTAGCTTTGCTATCCCGGATGAGATGTATGGCCAAGAAGTTGGAGTTGCCATTGTTTTGAAGAATGGTCAGAAGTTGGATGCGGAGGAGTTAAAGAAGTGGGTTGCTGACAACCTTGCGAAGTTCAAGGTCCCTAAGAAAGTATGTCTTCGTCTGTATCCGGCCTTGGTTATGATACGCTGACCTGTTCCAGGTTTACTTTACGGACAACATGCCAAAGACGGCAACTGGAAAGATTCAACGTCGTATTGTAGCAGATACCATGATGAAGCAGGCCAAGCCCAAGGCTAAGTTGTAGAATTTAAGGGAGGAAAGCAGTTTTCTAGAGTGGATTTCGATCCGTTCGTATTTGGCTCTTTCGGAGCTTCACATGTAACGTATATCAGCACGCACATTTGATTCTCACCATGAAATAGATGTACATAATACACATACAGGTAGATTCCATGTGGTAAAATTGCAGTCTTACATTGAGCGCCGAGTGTCTCCTTAGCCCGCCCCTGGAGTCACTAGTGGGTCAGCCCCGAGTTTCAGGTGGAGAGGTATCGTACTTAACATGATGGGGAAACCATTGCAAGGAGCTCCGCAAATTTGATCACATTCAGTCGAACGCGATGTGGAAGCGCCATGTTTCCACAGGCAGTGTCGACGGGATAACTAAGGAGTCACAGCTGCGGAGTCGTCAAAGAAGGCGAGAATTGAAACCCCTGAGAAACCAGGTTCCATGAACGAACCTCAAGCGCTCCCCGAACCAGAAGTTCCAGCTACTGAAGAAAGCAGCTCGCTCAAAAATCCGAATACCTTGGATTTATACAATTGCACCAGTATTGAGCTCGGCGACACGATATTAAAGGCCCAAGAGAAGGGGCGGTATGAAGACACGTATGAGGCGCTCCTACCTAAGCACCAAGCACAAACCCTCAACCCGCGCGTTCGCATTGAATTTTTTTTTTGAAAGATAGGCTGGAGTGAGACGCTTGTGCAGAGCCGTTTGGTGACGAGCCTCATACAATCAATCTTGATCGAGGACCGAGGACCTATCAGCAGATGTGGACGTTACACTCACACCTAAGGAGCGACAATGCCCCATGAAGGTCGATAAGACGCCCGGAGGAGTTACCGCAAGGCTGATCGTTGATGAAAACTCTCTAGGCTGTTTCCGCGATAGTGGAAAGGGTACTTTCAAGATGCAGAAAGCCTGGGAGGTGACCATGGGGGGAAGTAATATGAATGTTGGATTTAGATGAACGTCAAGTATTCGAGTGTGATGCTGAGCAAGGGACATGGAAGTGGTCAGCCTTATCTGGGTCTGGAGAGGTGTCTGAAACTGCGTGACGAGGTAGATTCGATCGAAACTACAACGACACGGCACTTACTTGGGTCGGTTTCGACCAGCGAATACGTACTGTTTTATGGTACCTGCTTCAATGTTTTCTTCTTCTTTATCTTAGTAGTATTTCTTGTGACACAAACTAAAAGAGGAGTTGGAAATGGAGTTGGGTTTCTAGGAGACTGTCTTTCATCGAGGAGCTATTGTCGTAGGACGTTTCATGAACTAGAACAGTTAAATGTCAGAAACTATTATTTACGAACCCAGCTCCCGGCGTATAAAATACTGATCAAATTTGAAATGGATACACTCGCCTGCCCGAAACACCCAGAGATTTGGTATGGATACAAGAACCGATAAATCCATCCCAGAAATTGGAGAAACAGATAAATCTCGGGATACTCGTCCAGGGAAGGTGTTGTGGTCTCCAGCCGGACGACCTTCCATCATAACATCGCACATATCAAGCAAAGGAAACCCGAAGAAATGAGGCCAGGCCATGTTCCATTCTCCCTAAACTTACTCCTTCACCCTCTTCATCTCCTCCTCCATATCTCCATCCTCCTCACTAACAGCGTCTTCCTTCCACCTTCTTCGCCAACACCATATCAGCTCCCCTATCCACACTTCTAAGCCAGGCAGCAGATGTGCCTGCTCGTCCTACCTTCGGCAAATGCTTGGCAGGAGTAGCCAGTCCGCAGAAGCAAGTCTGTGTCACCAAGCCTGATCGCAGCGTAACGGGCCGTACCAAAATCGTCATGCCGTTGAAGGAAGACGAAAGTCTTTGTGCGAAGGGGCCACCAAAGCCCACATGCTGAGCCGAGTACCTGGATGATCTCTTCCGCATCGGAAGCACGAGAGAAAACAGCGTTCACCATGCTCAAAACAGGGTAATTCGTTTCTCGGGGTTCGACCCCATAGTAGAGACGAACATGTTGATGAACGACAAGTTCAAGTAACTCGACAAGAACCACTTGTCCTGAGACGCGTCATCATATATGTCGTACAAACAGATGTGGTACAAGAAGCTCAGAAATTCAAGTTGAAGAGCAAGTAAAGGTGCACCTCATACTGTGCGACTTGAACAGATGAGCCGACGCAATTTTTCATTGTAATTAAACGAATTGAACGGCCACATAGTCACAGAACCAGGGAATTTATAAGCATATGTCCATAACGTCAATGTACAAGTTTGTATGGAATTCTCACTGCCTTAATGACTACCCTCCACCCTCAGCTTCCCATCTCTCGTAGCTGCACCATTATTCCAGCTTCCAGCAAATGGATTTTATGCAAGGCACGCAGCCCCCCCTAGTGAACAAAACGCTCAGTGGCTTCAATGACAGCTCGTTGTTTGTGGTAAAAGAGAAAACAATGAGAACGTGGCAGATTAGGTCTAATGTAACGAAAGAAAAAACGCCGCGTCCCAATGCTTTACAACAACATCTGCATCAAACTTCCAAAGACACCAAGACCTGCAACAAGCTCGCTAACACCGTATGTAACAGCTACGCTCTTCTTGGTGCTTGTGGCAGTGGAGCTGCTACCGGTCGAGGTTCCGCTGGAGCTAACACCGCTGGTGGCATCGGCAGTTGTCTTGCAAGTGTATGTGCCCTGGATGACGCTGCCTTTCTCAGAGTTGAAGGTACTGCAGTCAATAGAAGTTGTGCTCTGCATGTTGAAACCACCCTTGACGTTGGTAAGAGCCGGGAGAGAGGGACTAGGCTCAGGTTAGATTTGGATTTGGATGAATGCGGCGGAAGTTGGTCAAACTTACGTTGTGAAGTTTCCAGAGAAGTCGATGGCTCCACCAACGAACGACAAAGCTGGGAAGGAAATGCCACCGAGATCGGAGTTGTTGGCAATTTGACACGCACCTCCGGTTGACTTGAGTTGGATCATCGAGATATTGGCAAGACTAGGGTTGGCGACAAAAGCCAAACTTCCTTGGAGAGTACCAGTGTTACCAACGGTTGTCAAATTTGGCGCACTGATGGATGTGAAGTAGTTTTCGTAGAAACCAAGGGAACCGTTGACAACGGCCAAGGAAGGAATGCTGATAGACGAGACATTTCGAAGGGTCATGTTGGCAGCCCAAACGAGATTGGGCAAGGAGACTTCCAGGAGCTGTCCATTGGAATCAATGTTGAGCGAGGAAGTGATGTTCGCGACCTGAGTGCTGAATTCCTTCAATCGATTGTTGTTGTTGATGTCCAAGGTTGAGACTGTGTTCAAGTTGATACCATCAAGAGTGCCCAGGAAGGTGTTGGTGATCAAAACATCGGTGGCCTCCGAGATGGTAGCAGGCATGGTAAGAGAAGACAGAGCGGGCAAAGAGTTCCATGAGATGTTCTTGACTGACTGAAGTTCGGTCATCGACAGGGTGGACAGGAGGGTCAGGTTGAACAAGTCGAAGGCTTTACCGATCGAGTTGATGGAAGAGCTACTAAAGCTGGTCAACTGGCCTGCGTTGTGGCAGATCAAGTTACCAGTAATCTGTTCGGGGCCATCAAGGCTGATTACACCGGATGCACTAGGGCCGAGGAGGACATCTCCGGTGATGGTAGAGCAGGAGGCGTATTGTGTAGCATCGGCTTGGGAGTTGATGGTGGCAGTGGACTGGGAGCAGACGGAAGATGTCTGGGCTGAAAGAGGGATAGATTGTCAGCGAGTGTCCATATCAATTGACTGCATCGAGATCGTGTGCGCCATCATGAGCTTCCAATCGCCGTTCAATTGGTTGCGATCGATGATAGGGATCGATGAGGTGATGAGAGGAGAGTGTTGTTGACTTACCAGCTGCGACACTGAGGACCGCGAAAGCGGGAAGAAGCTTTTGGGCCAACATGGTGATTTGAATTATGCTGTAGCTTGTCCGAGGTCAGCTTCAATTGTTCAATTGAATTGAATGTTTCGAAGAGTTGTTCTTGACGATTGATAATAAGGTGAGTGGATTGAGCCGCGTGGCCTTCTTCGATATGGGTATGGGTGCTGTTGCGTGTGGATATGTAAAGTGGTGGTATTCGTTCAATCCAGGTGTACGTTAAGGGACGGAGGAAACGGAAGGAGGTGAGGAGAAAGATAAAACACGTACCTTTTCCCTCGTGGTTGTTGATGAAGCAACGACCAATATGCTTCGCAACTTCCTTTTGAATCGTCCCAATAAATTATCTGAACGATTGAATTTGCTTTGGAAAAGGGACCTTAACGACAGTGGTGGAATTAGAAGAAAGGAAGAGAAGCACGAGAAGCTCAAACTTTTGTCGGAAGATGTGATGTTCGGAAAAGAAAGTGGCTTGATTTGAAGTGTTATTAAAAAGAGTGAGGGAGGCGGAACACGACAGCTTTTTGGCTGGGCCAGGAGAAAAGGGAGATGGCCGTGGTGGGTCCTTCGTACCTAGCAGGAGAAGCTAGGCCCGATATGGCACTAAGGTATTGCAAAAGGTCAACCAAGCAGGGGTTTGATAGAGATTTGCAGTTGGAGACTTGGATGAAGAGCGTCGACCAGATCATCAAACAAAATATGGGGCACGGAGATGAAAGATGAGAGGCCAAGATCGTGAGCATCCTTATCCATCTGTCTGTTCAACACGTTGGAACTTCTGCATCTACATACAAATGTCTTCTTTGTATTTTCCTTCTCGTCCCAAAAGTCGTCCAAATACTACGTAGAAATACGGCCATCTTTCAAGGATTGGTTGGCCACGAATCGAGTGGGTTTGATAAGGTCCGTCGCTCGCGGGAGAGAATCTTGGATCGCAAGCTCCTGCGCCAATCCCTCCTACCAGGGTAGGTAGGATAGCACTGCACCAATAATGAAACCAGGGCTATCAAACGGGTAAAGAAACCATCGATTTTGCCAAACTACAACCTGTCTTGGCGGAGGAGATGAAGTTGCGTCTTGTCTCCTGAAGATAGAGGCAAACAGTAAGAGAGTCCACGGATATCCCCAAGAAATAAGAAAGAGGAAGATATTCCGGAAAATGCTGAAGCCTCGTATGCATCATGAAGCTTGGGGTACCGTGGTGGATCTGGAATTGGGGGATTTGATACGACCGGCAATAGCTCCAGCAACGTTCCGCATAGGAAAAATATGGGAATTCCGTTCAAGCCACACCAAGAAATTCATGTCTCAAATCTGATTTGCCGCCACCTGCAAGCACGCGCAATCTCTCTTCCTGGTCCAAGTTCCACCTTAGGCCGGAGGCAGGAAAGTGCGACCGCGAGGAAGATCCACATCTGCAATTGAAGCCACCTCATTGGGTGTGCGTTTAAGGCCTTGGTCTCCTTCAACATTTCTTGTTCGAGATGCTTCGAGACGATGACGAGACGACCACCAAGAAAATGGGCTACCAGCACCAATTCGTATCGTGGAGCCTTCAAAGCTTGGAGTAGCAGCATGGTCATCGGGTGCCCTTTTCCATACGGTACCGTATTCGACTTTTGCCTCCTTCAACTATCGATAACCGTTGACCGTGGGACCCGTCACATGCTGTCGTGGGTCTCGACATCTAGAGCCACCAAAGAATTTGATACTTCCAAGCCTCACTCCCATACAAAAGCTCTAGTCTGGCAAAAACTCAATTCGCTCAAGGCATTACCTCGGGCACTCAAGAATATCAACTTCCTCGTCTCAATACTAGTCTCAACCTCAGACGGTCGCAAGCCTGCAACTGCTCCAGGCCAAAACAAACCTCAATTGAAGAATCAGCCTCAAGTTCCCAAAAATCACGTTCTCGAAAAGCATCCAAGGCATCCTTCCAGAACATCAGAAGCCACGTCCGCATCTGCGACCGGCGTGTGCGTCGATGACGCTGTCTATAATCAAGGTCTGATTATTTATAGCACCCCTGCGCGTACTCTATTCGGCGCTCGCTCCTCGAATCGATATTGCTGCAATTTTGTTTCCCCTGTCCCTTGCACTTATTACCCAAGATGATATCGAGATTTTGACGTGAGATTTGACTCATTTGTGCGGAGCCTCCATTTTTCTTATCTCGAAGATCTCAAAGAATTTTGCAGGATGGATGTTGAATCTGAGGGTGTGCAGGTGTAAAAAGGTATACCTGTTAGAAGACTCTGGTTTTGTAGCCCCCTGAAAATTCGGTCCCGTTTTGTCCATTAGGACCGTGTCACGTGCGAGTCTAGAGCCCCTAATTCCGACGGGAGGTATTGCCTAAAGAAGGACGGCAGTTGAGGTGTTACAGTGCGTTGTCTATATATCAATTCTTCAGCGGGGAAAGTACATCCTCGCCGGCTCTATTAAGACATTTCGCAGTTGGGCCGGGCAATTCCTAAGGCCATACCGTCTTCTGCGAGCTTTCCTCCGTCGTTGGCAACATTGTGGGCGTACGACTATGACAGTCTGGGGCCAGAAAGCCCCGACCGACAAGTTGTAGGAACCAAATCCGCAACCTCGCTGGTATTTCAAACTTTGTCAAGCCTCTTAATCTAAAGTCATGATGACACTTCTTCAGCCTTCGTTCGTTCTGAGCTATTTGATAAGTACAGTTTGTTTTGACGCCCGTCGAAACAATGGCATTGAAATTGGAGCACATGCTGCCAGTGAACCAAAAGAGGCCAACACGCTTATAGCAATCTTCTTCAGGTGACTTACAATAGCAAGTCCTAGTACAGTCCGCTTCCATGGGTCCTTCCAGGGGTACGCATTTCCGTGGTTCCAATTCTTGGTGCCCCGGCGGAGAGGAAGGAGGAACATATCAAGCATTTCTTCTAGAGATATTTCGTTGCCCGGGAACAGCTTGCAGTAAGGCCAATTGTCATACAAGATCCTGAAGCCTGTGGAATGCTGCCCCGTTGTGCATTCGAATCTCGTTGGCTTTTTCAAAACACCACGGAATATGAGAGATTCATTGTCAATCTGGCTAGTTTTCTGCACACCTGCAAGATGACAAGAAACATCTGCGGAGAGAATTTCCGCCAGGCTCTCTCCACGCTCGTCAGACTCGAGAAATCCAGACCAAGGAATTGCCCCTTCCACAGAAGCCTATGACCAAATGGGTGCAAGGTATGTCGCTGGTCGACGAGTCGCGTTCCCTTGACGTGCCACAGAAGGTCTACCTCAAAGCTCTGTTGCCAAAGCCCTGCTAGGTAATTGAAACCAGATGCTTCATCAATCCTTTGAGCTAGGCAGAAAGCGTAATCAATTTGTCGTCGGGTTTAGTCAGATGGCACTTCGAGTACTCTCCGATTATCTTGTACCAAGACTTGGAAAAGTAGTATAAGGACTTGAAATCAGAGGAGTAAGCCTTACGAGCATCCCGCAAAGCATCCGCAAAACTACTACTACGGTACTTTGAGTTCATTGTCACCCAATTTGAGCTATTTGCTGATGGGCTGAATATACGATCGTGAGGGAATACATGCCGTCGCTGTTGGCCCTTAAACTCCATTCTTCCTGTTCTTCGCGGTTGCGTCTCCAATGCTGCAGGCACAAAACAAAATCCGTTTTCGTAAAATATAAGAAAACGACGGGAAAGCACACGTTCTTGCATGACCCAAGCCCGAGAGATCAGATGACTTTGACTTGCTTCAGAAGCATCTCCTATTGGCGCATCGCAGGCAAAAACGGAGTCTTCCAACGTATCGGCGAGCCGGCATGTTGATTTCGTATCTGGTGGCCGCCTCGTCGGCGAGCTCCTCATCACCCTAACCTGGATCCTGTGCACGTGTCTCAATAACCTCCCCATATTCCCCCACCTGGACTTACGCAACGAAGTCCTCGCCACACGCGCACGCCGCAAGCGTTTCCTCTTCTTACTTATAGAAGGACTCTCGTCTCACCTTCGTCACTATAGGAGGAATCATCTGTACCCAAATTGGCGTTTTCAACCAATGCACATGTTATGCACTCTGGGGAAGAGTTGGTCTCGCCCTCCATGAGAATAAAAGTATGAGCAAGACGCTGTTTTGGAGAATTGACACGAGCTACCCGGCGATTGCGTTTGATTCTGTGGCGTTTCAGTTGGTGGTTGTGCCGTATTTGCAGTTGAGGCAGTATGGACTTGCTGTTAAGGTTTTCTTGCCGAGGGATGATGAGAAGTTGAATTTGCCGAGTTGGGTGATGAGGTTTTGGAGTTGGTGTGCGTTTGGGTTGGGATGGGGGAGGAGTGAAGAAGATAGGAGGGGAATTGGACGAGGTGTTGGATAATTGAGAGGGAGGAGATCTAGAGTGATCTACTACGCAGGACTTACTGGAACAGAACATTTGGCTCAGAGCACTAGCACAATCGGTAAGACTGAGGAGAACATTGGGGTTGTAGAGGTTGAATTGGACGAAATACGTTAGACGGAGTGATAGCAGTGAGAGGATAGGGCCTGCGAGGATGTACTTTTCCCGGCCGGAGTAATGATATCTAGACAATAAAACGCACTGTAGCTCTTTAACTACCATGCTGGTATCGGCAATACTTCCTGGGAATAACTACAACTTGACTTTTCGAATCTCCAAGCCAAACTACCGAAAGCTCATCCAAAGGGCCACCAAAAACTTGCAAATCCGAACAACTCGTTGATAACTTGCCCCTTACTGACTACCGACTTGCTAGTTGTAGCTGCTGCCGTCGAGGAAGTTGTCAATGCCATTCCTCCAGAAGTCGTCGTAGCAGATTTCTCAGTAGGTCTAGGCTTACTGCTTCCAGGGACTGTCTGGCCGTCGTACACCCACTAGGTTGCCAATAACGAAGGATAGCTCGCAGAAGATGGCGTGGCTTTAGGATTGGCCTGACTCAACTACGAACGGTATCAACCAACAATCTGTGGCGACAGCAAACGAAAAGATACAAACAGTAGGAAGCAACGTCACCAATTCCGCAAACGTCTCGTTGGACAGTGAGCAGTATGCACCCAAATTTGTGCTCGTACCAATAGTCATGCCAACCAGATCACTAGCACAGTAGAAATAAGTTCTGAATGCCTCGTACATGTTCCATGTCGGATCTGCACACGTTGGGGATTCAAGGATGTGTTGGTACAATTCTCGCCTATATTCACTTCCTATTCATTGAATGCCCATGATATTGAGTCGTGGAGGACATCCTAGTTGGACAGCAGATAACTGTCACTGCTCGAGCACAAAATGTCGCGGCGGGACAACACCACGGCCATATTCAGAAACGTAGAAAAACCACTGGCAGCAAAAGGTAACAGCACGGCCGATTTGTAAACTGAAAGAAATCACGGAAATAGAGTTAAGATTAGACAAGGAGGTCGGGAAAATCAACGGCTTTAAATATATGCCAATTGCCCGTTGAGCTATGATCAACGGGTGAAGCAAAAATAGGAACTGCAGGATAACAACTTAGAAGAGATAATTTTACCGAAGCCACCCTCCAGCTGGGGACAACAGGATATGTACTCTGATAACCTTATTAAATTGTGAGGAACAAGTGTCGCGAGAAGTACAGAAACGCTAGGATGGGCGGTGGCTAGTCTTGACGGGCTAAAATTGCCCCATTCTTACCTAATGCCCACCTTGTGCTACTATGAGGCTCTATTCGAAGACGAGCTCCACGATCAGATGAGGGGCAAATATTGAGAGAGTGTGCGTTTTCTCTTTGAAAAGACTGTGCAGTGCATATTCATATATCTTAGAAATGGAAAGCAATTTTCAGCCATTCCTCTGTCATCAGTTATCGAAGGTGCTAATGTCGACGTCTTCAACGCGCCACATGTACCACATGAAGACGCTCCTGGATGGCGCAAGTAAGCATAAAATCTCAAGACCGATTCGAATGGTCGACTTACCTGTAAGGCTTGAACTTCTCGGCAATCTCCTCCATCTCCTGCTCACTCATATACTTCCACTTGCCCTTCCCATTCTTCAACTTCGACACGTCCCTGCCCTTGAAAGCAGCCATTCCTCTCTGCACTCCAAGATCTCCAGTAGAAAAGACATCCATTCTCTTGAGACCGAAGCATGCAAACATCTCGATACTCCATTTCCCGAGTCCGCGTACCTTGATGAGCTCCTCGAGGACCTCTTCGTAAGTGGCATTGAATAGCATGGAGGTAGTGAGTTCCTGGTTGTGGAACTTTTCAGCTAGGCCGAGAATGTATTCAGCTTTGCGCTGAGAAAGGCCTGCTGTGCGGAGGGCCTCAATCGTGCTACCGCAGACTTGAGATGGGGTTGGGAATGCATGGAGGCTTGCATCTTCGATATCGGTGTTGAAGAGGGCTACAAACTTCGCCTTGATAGATTTTGCTGCTGCTCCTGAGACCTACAATTAATGAGTATGAGTTTGTGCACATATGGTCATCAAGATTGCACTTACCTGTTGGGAAATAATGCCGCTCACTAAGCTGTTGAAAGGATCGATCTCCTCGGCGAGGCCATCAGGTGAGAAGACGTGGCAATGGTGTTTGTCAATCACTGGCTTCAACTTGGGTTCAACCTTGACAAGATGCGCCAGGGCGTCCTCAAGTATACCTGCGGTTGTCTTGACATTCGATCCCCTCTTTGATGGCGACACTTCATCCAAAGGTTTAGTTGTCACTACACGATGAGTCTCTGGCGTGACCAAAGTAGCGTTTGTCCCATTGGGGACCGCCAGTCGGTTGATACGTGGTGGTGGCGCCACATCATCGATTTCTCCAGAAGAGTAGGGCGCTGACATCAAGCCTACAGCAGCTGGAGTAGGTGTCGCTGGTGGGAGAATCTGCTTTGAGACCTTCTTTCTCTTCGGGGTCGACGGTCCCACATCATTGCCGTTGGTAATAGGTTCGGCGGTTTCTTGTGCAATGCTCTTCCTCTTCTTCCCTGTATTAGTAACCTTTGATGGAGTCGATCCATTTGTAAGGTCTTCCTTGATAATGGATGATGCGGCGCTCAACCGAGTCGATCTCCTTGAAGACATTGCGTAGTGCCGTGGACTATAAAGGTGATTGACTGCCAACAGAACAGGGGTCCGCTTGAGAATGGAAGGCTGCTGAAGCCTGATTCGTGAGCACAAAATAGTTGCCGTGTTTCGATATCTGTAGAAGGTTAGATTATAATTCTCGTTGAAAGACTGCTACAGAAATAGGCAAATGAAATTTCGATTGAGGTAAGGTACTTTTGACCGGTCTTGGCTTTCGCCGGGAATCTCAACTGCAATCACTCGGATCAATGAAGTGATTCAACTCTGCACACCATAGAGTAAGTACCAAATCGAAGTTTATAGCCTATAAATATTGCAATCTATGAAAAAAATCGGACCTGAAACAGCTCACTGCAGCCTAATTCGTAACGAGATAATTGTTGACAAAATTGTCGTATTCTGAGATCTATAGACGGTCAGACACCCAACATCATTCAAACAACGCTTCATTAGCACCACTCAACTATAAGGCTGTACTGCACTCCTTCTAGAAGCCACTTGGTCCATCAGTGCAGCAATGGAAGTAGTTGGTTCAAAGTCACGTGATCGACTCCTTTTTTCTGGAACTGTGATGGAAATGAAGCTGGAACTCACCCCGTTAACAACGGCTTTGCTAGTTCTTCCAAGTCTTAACGCAGTTATCTGGTATTATATTGAGCGTCGATATAATTCGAGCACAATTTATTGACTCGATTTGACAAATCTCGAGGAGGCGTGGTTCTGCTTGTTGTGGAGAAAGTGGTTCAAATCATCCTCGCTAAATGGCTTAGGCTTGGTTGGCACTCCAATTTCTAAATGCGTCCCAGCAAAGTCCCTAGAATCCTCGCGCATCTCAACTTCTCAACCTTTCAAACCTAGCGGCCAGAGCTTGCGATCCAGCTCCTACACTCCTTTGGACGACACCTCCACCGCGTTTCTCCCTCCATCGGTCGAATTGATACTATATCTCGAGCTGGTGGTGCGGCCACGGGGGTTTCGTCGTCATGCTTCTCCCTAAAGGCGGCGTTACGTGGAAGTCTGCAAAGGCAAATCTACCGCCAACGAGAGCGATATGGGTATTTTTGACACGAACGCGATTCTTACTGTGCCTGGCATTGGCAGGAATAGTCATATTACTATGGAGGGGAGTCAGCACATCGGCATCAGAAATGCAAAGGTTAGAACTCCTGGACGGCGATACCTAGCCGCTGTCGTATTCGCAGCTTGTTAACACGGTATCGCAGATTCTACTGCTGGGGACCTTCAAAACCGCCAATGCAGATGACACAGAATGAGGCAGTGGATTGGAACGCGCATTTACAAACGCCAGTCATATTCAATCACCACGAACCGTTGGAGATAAATTCTTCAACAATCAAAAGGGTCGACCTCAACCCCATACAATCGACCCCTAAGGCAGTTTCGAACGAAGAGAAAGTCTTGATCCTGACCCCCCTACGAGATGCGGCGGCTTACCTACCAAAACACTTCGACCTCCTCTCCGAATTGACTTACCCGCACCACCTGATAGACCTTGCATTCTTGGTTGGCGACTCATCCGATGACACCCTCGCGATTCTTTCTGCAGAGCTCGATAGAATACAAAAACGAACGGATACATTGCCATTCAACAGCGTTTTGATTGTAGAGAAGGACTTTGGCATTGTTACTGCTCAGAACGTCGAGGACCGACATGGATACGCAGCGCAAGCTCCAAGGAGGAAGAACATGGCGCGGGCTCGAAATTACCTCCTTTCTGCAGCTTTGAAGCCCGACCATTCGTGGGTGTATTGGAGGGACGTGGATATTGTGGACAGCCCCGAGAAAATCCTCGAGGACTTCGTGGCACACGACAGGGATATTATTGTTCCCAGTATGTGTCACAAAGCCCCAGACCTCGAGCATATCGCTAACGTTAGCAGATGTATGGTTCCACCGCTACAAGGATGGAAAGGATATTGAGGGCAGATGTGAGTGTTGAGACAGGAATGGCAGTCTAAGAGGTACTGACAAGTCCCAGTTGACTACAACTCCTGGATCGAATCAGACAAGGCACTTCGACTTGCATCTACACTTCCCAAGGACGCTATTATTGTAGAAGGTCAGCATCTGCAAGGAGACCTTGAACTAATCGATCTAACATCTAGATAGGCTACAAGGAATATGAAACCGGCCGCACGTACATGGCTAAAATGGGAGACTGGCGCCTGAACAAGGATGAGGAAATTCAGCTCGACGGTATTGGAGGAGTGAACATTGTTGTAAAGGCCGATGTCCACAGATCAGGTATTTAGTAGAACTCTGGACGAGTGGGTTTGTGGAAGTGCTGACTGATTACAGGAATCAATTTCCCATGTTACGCATTTGAGAATCAAGCAGAAACCGAGGGCTTTGCCAAGATGGCAAAAAGAGCAGGTTACGAAGTTGTTGGTCTACCAAACTATGTGGTATGGCACATAGACACAGACGAGAAGCCTGGTAACGCGTAAAGCGGGCACCATTGTACGCACAAAGTTCATTCGATCATGTTTTCACGCATATACGGAGTTCAGTGAGAAAGAAGCTTCGGACTCGGAACCAATATCGATGAAAGAAACGACGGGGTGGGCTCCTTCATTCGATTCTCTGTGTCGAAATTTCTTCTGGATTGAATTGTTTTGCCAAAGGAGTTTGAACCAGGGTTTCTGATAAGTCTTTTGTGATTCTCTCAATCATAAGACGACTGTGGGCAATGGATGCCTACCAGCCACACCGTAATAGAATTGATGTTTTGTCTCTTTGTGAATGGATAGGGTTGATGAATGGGATGCCAGTGGCATTTTGAGGTGGAGGACATGTGCGCTCTGTATGGATACGGCGGGTTGGGAAGTTAATATAAACCATGTGGTCTCATTTCATTGTTGGCGCTTGGGCACAGTGGAGAGGCTCTACAATACCTATGCACATTACTTTATTTGTCCAGGCTGTCTATTATGAAGTGTGACCCGCCTCCTTCTCAACGCCGTAGTTTATTTCCTTTAAATAAGGTCGTCTCTAGTGAAAATGGGATTGATGAATGGGCTTTATACGGCCATCCTGATATAATAGTGACGGCTAATGTCATGTTTGAGGTACAGTATCCAGTGGCGGGGTTTGTGAGATGGTTCTTGCTCCTTCTGCCAAATGGAACATTGAACTTCTGTGATTCCTTGAATTGAGTGATCAACTTTATACAGTACAGACCCCCTCTCTCGATCCGTCAATTTCTCTAGTGCTTCGCCGCTCCCGTTGTACATATTTGTTTCCCCATACCTTACTTCTTGTTGATGGTTAACGACTCCATGTCCGAACGTTCCTTTGCCTCGGCTTCGATTTCTTTGATGATGGGTGAAAGATAAGGATAGTCCTGAAATAACAGAGTTAATCGTTGCTCCATCGTTCAGATTGAAGCTAATACGTACCTCCTCGGGCTTTGTTTGCTGCTCCTTAGGAAGAAGTTGATGGGCAATTGAGGCCTGCAAAATGTTATTCTCCAGTCCCTATCAATCCTACACGCCCAGTTATGTCCTTCAAACTTACCTGGAAAGCTCGTCGAAGACGGAAGACGCGGTCGTATGCCTCCTTCTGAGGGAGACGCTTGAGTGCAAGGAGGACAGTCTCGGACTCTTCGGGGATCAGGTCATCGGCCCTGTAATGAATCAATTATCAGTATAGCTCCTTTATAAATCTGAATTGATCTAGAAATGGTCGCAATCGTTGAACAATGCCTTCGCCGCTCTCTGAAGATGTTCCTACCTCAAGCCGAGCTTTCTGTATCCAGCAGCATTGCAGTACCAATTGGCAAATGGCATCATCCATCTCTTCAGCCACGGTCGCTTCACAATGTAATTTGCAAGAGATGGTTGAGACATGTTATCGTCGTGGGTGTCGAGTCGAACTGGAGCTCTCTTGGTTGGGACTTTTGCTTTGAGGTCGTCTTTCGGGTCGGTGGTTCAAAATCCCAAAGGGATGACTAAGCAGTGTCTCTTTCACGGGATCCTCAGCTCAGACTATCAAGAGCCAGTCATGTGCATTTATGACGACCGACCGAGCACCCTTGTAAAATAGCTTTCTCGTCTTGAGCGGCGATGCACTTGTCCCCCCACTGCGAACTTTCTCCGTACGGCTGCCGAGAAGCTCACCTCTTTCACACACACAAAGTCACCTATCGTTCCGTGAAAGTCCACCCTTTTCAATTCCCTACTTCTGATGAAAGCTTAAATTATTAACTCCCCATCTCTTTACTTTTTTTTCGAAGTTGCCTGCCAGCTTTTGGAGTAGCGTCTTACTCAAGCGATAACCAAGAGCTTTTCTATCAACTTTCCGATAATCCGCAACCAACG
Source organism: Gamarada debralockiae (assembly GCA_002803225.1). Classification (NCBI taxonomy): domain Eukaryota; kingdom Fungi; phylum Ascomycota; class Leotiomycetes; order Helotiales; family Hyphodiscaceae; genus Gamarada; species Gamarada debralockiae. Next base: position 112,146 of record NXFV01001537.1, on the reverse strand, counting down.
CCAACAAATCTTTCTCTTGCAAACTCAACGACATTCTCATACACGCCCACTCCTCCTCCATCGACTGCTTGGAATCTCTAGGGAATCGTCAATGGCTGCGACAAACACCTAGCCATTCCTGGCGTGTTGCGTGGGACGCTCCCCGCACACCGGGACACGAGATTGGAAAAAACGGCGACAACAGGAAGGCTTACTTGCTTGCAGAGCGGCTCTCAATAGCCCATCTGCTCTGATCGAAGTAGCTAAGCACATACTCGCGCCAAATCATTACAATGTCGCATGAGCGCAACACGCCAACATCTGAGAGCTATGTCTCCACACCCACCACCACTCAACAATTCGCAAGAACACACTCGGGATTTGCTAGGGAGAGTGTGCCTCTCACGCCCTTTGAAAGCTTTTGTTTAGAAAGGTCTGACGCGAGCCTCAATGCCTTGGCTGGGGCGATCGGGGGTTTCACGTCTGGGGTTGTCACTTGTCCGTTGGATGTGATAAAGACAAAGTTACAGGCACAAGGAGGATTCAGGGCGCAACAAGCAAACCCTTCCCGGGGACCTGGGACCGTTGTATATCAGGGCATGTTAGGTACAGCACGGGTCATATGGCGTGAAGAAGGTCTTCGAGGAATGTACAGAGGGCTGGGGCCGATTATATTGGGATATCTTCCGACTTGGGCAGTCTGGTTTACGGTATATGGGAAGTCAAAGGAGTTCTTTGCAAAGTACAATGGTATGATTAAAGGCGTCCTTTACTTTTTGTAGACCGATCAAGCTAACATACTTTCTCAGAAAACCAAAACATCATCAACTTTTGGTCATCCATTGTCGCAGGAGCTTCCTCGACCATGGCCACCAATCCGATATGGGTGATCAAGACTCGTCTCATGTCACAAGGTAGCCGGAAGTCAAGTGCATCAAATGATGTTCGTCCGCCTTGGCATTATAGATCAACGTTCGATGCCGCCAAAAAGATGTACACAACCGAAGGAGTGCTTTCCTTTTATTCTGGGCTGACGCCAGCACTCCTTGGCTTAACCCATGTTGCTGTACAATTTCCAGCTTATGAGTATCTGAAGACGAAATTCACGGGCCAAGGAATGGGCATGACTGCGGAAGGAGATACCAGGTCGCATTGGATGGGCGTCCTCTCAGCAAGCGTGCTCAGCAAAATCATGGCCAGCTCTGCTACATACCCGCACGAAGTAATACGGACAAGGTTACAGACCCAGCAAAGATCTATGCCTTCGTCCTCTTCGGAATATGCAGCATTTCGAGGTGGATTAGAGGGCTCCGAAACCCACGAACCGGCGTCGATCATTGCCAAGACAAAGGCAGCAATCCCACGATACAAAGGAATTGTCACAACATTCAAGACAATATTACGAGAAGAAGGGTGGCGAGCATTCTATGCTGGTATGGGAACCAACATGATGAGAGCCGTACCCGCAGCGACGACCGTCATGCTCACGTATGAATTTGTAATGAAGCATTTGAACCACGCCAAGGCGGAAGGAATTGCGAAGACAGCGAGTGGATGGTAAATAAAGGGTTGGATTTAGGTTCAGAAAAGCTGTGGATGATATGTATAGACTCTCTACAGGCGCTTCTCTTTCAGTTCAGGTATCAGGAGAAACGGGCACATTGGGACCACTTCTGCATTCTACGGCCTTCGTTTTAGTTTGGCGTTTTGGACTGGACTCGACCATTGGGGCGACATTCGGGTGCCTCGACTCTTGGGTTTTGGTGGTACAAGTACAAAGTACAGATGTTGATACTTGGATGATACCTTGCGTGTAGCATAGATAGGAGATCGCCCGACCTGGCGTTTTTTGTTTTCTCCAACCCCTCTCTGCCAATGTGCAGCAGTACTCATACAGTGCGTTCCGTGATTTTCGTGATGACAGTTGGCAAAATCCACCATAAATCACCCATAGCCTCAAAACACTCCCAAAGACGCCAAGACTCCTTCCAATGCCCTCAACATGTAAACATTTCCTTTTATCCATATCAATCACAATGCTTTCCATTCTTCTCCAAACTTTCACGACGCCCTCCCCTTCCCCGCTCGTTCCCTTATCTTCCTTTCCTCCTCAGTCTCGCCCTTCCCTTCACCCACACCAACCTTCTCCTTGGCGAGTCCCACCAACTGCTTCAGCGGCTCCTGCTCAATCGGGGGCGCCATCTGTCCATGTCTCCTCAAACTCTCATTATGCCAATTGATCTGTCCTCCATCTGCCTCCCTATGTTTCTGAGCGTTGCGCTTTGCTGCTTGGATGCTTGTTCTTGAGTAGACGAAGAGCAGGGTCGCCATTGTGAAAGCAGCCAGCGGCGCTGTGACCGTCTGCACATACTTCTTAGCTAGGGAACTTTGAAGGGGGTTCTGGGTAGGAGATTGTACCTTAGCATTGAGATTGAACTTTGGAGGCATGATTGCAATTGTCTTTTACATCGTCCTCTAAAGCTGTTGTGGATGTTTTTGCGGAGGAAGGTCGTGTGGTGTGCAGGGATCTTTGTCGACCGAGGACGGCGACATCATCGAGATCGAAATCGTCAACTTTTTATTTATTTTGTTCTCAACTGAATTTTCAAATTTGCACCACGCCACATCCACGAATTCGAACGATGATTTTATAATCCATTTCCCAATCTATTGGGGCCCTAAGCGCTAAAAGAATGAAAGCATTTAGTCTTGGGTCTGCGTTCAAGCAGGCGAATCCTTGGACGTGCCGGAGATGTCTCCAACAATCGCAATGGACGACAAGACCGCTACGCCAGTATTCAACGAGGAACAATAGGGTACCGGCACCGAAGAAGAGGAGGCGAATATTGCTAGCTGCTACGACTGGTGCGTTGGGGGTTACGGCGCTGGCGTTTACGGATGACTTGAAGCATTCCTATAAAGCTGTTGAGAGGACGGGGAGGGTCGTGGGCACGCTGTTTGTTTGTATAAACGAGTGAATTCCCAGGCTCTCAGCAGGGTAGATTTGGATGCTGATGGACTTGAATTGCAGTTATCGAGTAACTTTAAATCAAAACGAGAAGACCGAGGACGAAGAACAGCGGAATAGCAGTTTGAAGGCCTGCCACCAGAGATGCGCAGACAGGACATTGGAAGTTCTGGAGAAGAATGGCGGTATATTCATCAAGCTTGGGCAGCATTTGGTGGGTGGAATAATTCTGGATTCAAAGAGTGCTTTCTAATTGCTGGACAGAGCGCGATGAATTACTTACTTCCAGTCGAATGGACACACACCTTCATACCTCTGCAAGACAAATGTCCAGTCTCGTCATTCGAGTTGATAGAGGAGATGTTTAGGAAGGATACAGGAGAAGAACTATCTGACATATTCTCGGACTTTGCACCTGAGCCTATAGGTGCGGCCTCCCTGGCTCAAGTGCATCTAGCGACGGTCAAGGAGACGGGACAAAAAGTGGCAGTAAAGGTCCAGCATCCGGCATTGGCTGAATGGGCGAATCTGGACTTGGCTCTGACGAGCTTCACATTCTCCACATTAAAGAGGTTCTTTCCAGAATACGATTTGGAATGGCTCTCTTCAGAGATGGAATACTCCCTACCTCAAGAGTTAGATTTCGTCATGGAAGGACAGAATGCTCTTCGAGCTAAGGAGTATTTCTCTCATATTCCAGAGTTGCCCTTAGTTATCCCAGACGTTCTCTGGGCGAAGAAGCGGATACTGGTCATGGAGAATGTCTCCGGCCATCGACCCGACGACCTTGAATATCTAGACTCAAATGGAATCGACCGAGACGAAGTTTCCGCCGCTCTAGCACGGATATTCAACGAGATGATCTTCGGAACCAATGCTCCTTTACATTGCGATCCTCACGGAGGCAACATCGCAATACGGAAGAACACTAAGAGGCGGGGAGCCAACTTCGACGTCATTCTCTACGACCACGGTCTATATCGAGATATTCCCCAAGAGCTCCGTCGCTCTTATGCCAAGTTATGGCTAGCAGTCATTGATGCCGATGAGCCTCGCATGCGAAAATATGCCAAAGAGGTAGCAGGCATAAATGATGAGCAGTTCCCGCTCTTCGCATCCGCCATCACAGGACGAGATTACCGGGTTCTCACAAAATCTGTAGCAATGACCAGAACTGAAGAAGAAAAGAGGAACATCAACAATGCTCTCGGGGAAGGCATGCTACAGCAACTTGTCCAATTGTTAGGCCAAGTTCCGAGAATCATCCTGCTCATTTTGAAGACAAACGATCTGACAAGGAGTTTGGACGAGAATCTGCATACGAGACAAGGACCTGTAAGGACATTCTTGATCTTGGCGAGATACTGCTCGAGAACGGTGTTTGAGGAGCAAGTCGAGGAACTTCAAAAGCGTGGCAGTTTGTTCTGGCCGAGGAATATGCTGGGCTTGTTAGGAGCTTGGTTGGGGTTTATTAGGGTCGAGGCTAAGCTGGAGGCGTTTGAGCTTTGGCTTAGCTTTAAGAGGCTGGTAGGGATGTCTTGATAAAGTAGATGAGTTGTACATATCCTCTGATTCTAGCTCGCATTCGTAGAATTATAGACGCATATTCAATTGGCCTAGATGGGGCGCAACACACACACAAAAGAAAAAAAAAGAAAAAAGGGCTCGCAGGGACTATGCATACATCTACGGACGAGATTCGGCTGAGAAACATTGCTGTAGTTCTGGAAGAAGAGAAGTGGAGAGTCTACCATATCATCAGGACCGATAGACTTCATTCCACTCTTGGATCTACATCTGGTCTCGGCAGAACTCACATTCTTCCACGCTGCGATAGAGGAGGGTAACAAAATCAAGTGAGCCTCAAAAGATAAGGGGATGACAGAGTCTCAATCGAATATAATTACACTACTCCCAACGACAATCCTTTTTGTACACTAGCACGTCGATCGACTTTTCAACCACAGAATGACTCCCATTACAGCAACCCAACCTCTTGGAGCCCTTGGGCTTCCCAACAACACCAATCCTCAATGGTGGCGAGATAGTGGATTGCGAAAGCTCCTATTTTTGCAAGCATGTATCCTTATCTCTCAGATGACTGTCGGTTTTGATGAGAGTGTGGTCGGAAGTCTTCAATAAATGAATCCATAGGTTGAAGGTAAGTGATCGAAGCAGCCTTGACCGAGCTGACAAAGGACTAATTATGATTAGCCAAGGGACACCCAAGCTCCTCTAAACTTGGTTTGATTACCACGTGTGTGTTCATCGAAGGCCTCATCGGTGCTTTTGTTGCGGCTCCAATCGCGGATCGCTTTGGGAGACGAGCAGCCATTTCCTTCGGTTCAACTCTTACATTGATAGGAGCTGTGATCCAGATAGCTGCTCAGAACTCCGGCATGTTTATTGGAGGTCGCTTGATTATAGGACTTGGAATCAGCTTCACGTGTTGTGCTTGACCGAGTCTGATCAATAAGTTGGCCCATTCTTGAATGCGTGGAGCAATTGCTTCGTCGTCTAATCTTAACGACCATTGTGTCATAGAGCTAATAATGGGATAGTTCAATGTGCTGTGATACGTAGGATCTATCATTGCTGCCTGGACCACTTTCGGCACAGGTCACATGGGGACCTCGTCGTGGTCATGGAGAATTCCATCTTTGTGCCAGGGCCTACCTGCCGCCATTGTGGTCATAGCATTACCTTTTAGTCCTGAATCTCCCCGATGGCTATACACAAAAGGACGGGTCAACGAAGCCAAAGCGGTACTCTGCCAATATCATGCGACTGGAAGGACCACGGATGAGCTAGTGGAATTTGAGATGAACGAAATCACTTCCGCTGTGATCATTGAACAAGCCAGTAAAGCCGTGACTTGGTCCCATCTCCTCCAATCATCAGCCAACCGAAAGCCATTTGGCATGTGTGACCGTAGCTCTCTTGACACTCTGGAACGGCCAAGGAGTTATTTCGTATTACTTCTCGCCCATCCTTGACAGCATCGGCATAACCAGCACTAACAGTCAGGCGGGAACAAATGGCGGGCTTCAAATCTGGAACTTCCTCTGCACTCTAGTTCGCGATCTCTTGGTTGAACGTTGAGGAAGACGAACTCTGTGGCTTGTCTCCTTCATTGGCATGATTACGGCAAATGTTTTTACGATCACCAGCTCCGTATACTCCAAGAACAGCTCCCAACCCGCAGGTTACAGTGCCGTGGTCTTCCTATTTCTTTACGACGCGGCTTCCAATCTAGCTTGTAACGCTTTGTTGTACTGCTATGCCGTCGGAATCCTTCCATCCAAGATTCGAGCTCGAGGGCTCGGGCTACAGATTGCGGTGCCTCAGGCTGCCTTGACTGTCAACCAATATGCCAATCCTATTGCTCTTGACAGTATTGGGTATTACTACTATATCTTCTATTCGGGTATGCTTGTTCTAAGAGTAAGAGCTTATCCTGGGCTCGGAGTCGCTACATTATGCTAACTCTATCTCAGACCGCCATTATCTACTTCTGCTTCCCGGAAACAAAAGGCTACCGACGCTTTTTGAGGATCCGAGGGAAGTGCAGATTATGGATTGGAGAAAGCTGAGGAAGTTCAATGAGGAAGGGAGATCCTGAGACATCTGTTGCCAAGCTTTAGAAAGGCTGCAAGTTTCGTGAGGGAGGCTAAATCGGGAGATTGTAGATCAATTTCTCGTTGCGCTCCCTTAGCTCTGATAGAAACGTGAAACTCTGAAGCTGTCTTACTGGATCAGCGGTCAGTGTACTGTGTGTGCTGAGTGACCGAAAGCGAGAGGGCACACCACGGAAGCACGTGATCGGAAATGGGGAAGCGAGCTAGACGTAACTGGAAACGTTCCACTCTACCGTAGTAATTGCCATATAAGATAATAGTGGTTATATAAGATACTAGCCAATTAAGATATGGTTCTAATTGAAGGTTGACCAAGCAATCATACAAGATATTATCTTATATGCCAATTACTTCGGTATTCCTGAAAATCTACTCTATCTTCAAATTACCCATTCTATTATTCTTCATCTCTACATATCTTCGTCCATTAAGAATCCCGGAACTCCTCCACAATGTCATCTAAGCTGACCTCGAACTTAGACTCCAAAATATGGCCTCTACATCTAAAAACACCACAACATCGAAGTCTTCCTCGATTTCGAAACTCTGCACAGAGAAATTGGATCAGATATTCAGTTATCTAGATCATGCGTTAGCTGCGAGCTTTGATCCTACCTGCAAAGGTATGTACTTGTTTTACTATTAAAAACATCCCCAACGAATACCACTCGGCCCTATCGAATGCGACTACACGTCCCATATCGACTATCTCCCGGATGTCAGGCTTGCCACCAAAGCATTGCACAAATTGTTAAAGGATGGATGGGTACAAAGTACGCTGATCAGTACCCTTACCATCCTTTTGTAGACAGTACCTGAGGCTGTTTTTCTATAGCCTCAGACAGTTCATGTGTGGCGACGAGAACATCTACTTTGATCACACAGATGCGCTAAATACGGACGGGATGATAACAAGAATCTGTGTGTTGTCTCCCTGATCCCTACCACAAGGGCGAGGCCTGGTACAATATGGCGTTTTCTCAGATACTGGATGATCCGAGGAGGAAATCGCATCTCAGGGGCCTGGGTGAACAATGGGCGGTTACTCAGGTACACCGGTACTTTTTCCCACCTGTGAAGTGTCTGGAACGGCGCCCGGAGGAGAATCGGATTTGTGGGAGCATGTAGAGAGGTTCAAGGAAGGAAGAGAGAGTTTTATTCTGTGTAAGGAGCATCTTCGAAAAGAATTCGATCGTTCTGCACTAGCTAATTTTGGATTTCAAGGAACCATTTGCACACATTTGCACACAAAGACAAGGACTCATACTCGAGGTACTGGTACTATATGCTCAAAAAATACTAACTAGATGATGATAGGGACCTAGCCCGCTGCCCACCCGTGTCCATTCACAGCAAAATGTAATTGAAACAATTCGGAAGAGGGTGGATGTTTCGTGGAGCAAATATGAGAGATCACTGATGCATCTATTACGGTATGTAGTGACTTTACATTCCGATTCCCTGAAGCACCTGAAATTGTCACACAGAAGTGCAGGGAGGTTAAATGCTTGCAGAGTCTGATGAAGGATGCCTAACGAATAACGAAAGCTATACCGAGTCCCTTGCATCTTGCAAAACCTTCGAAACTAAAACTATTGCCTTTTATGTGGCTCTCATCTGCTTGTTCTCGAATTTCTCGAAAGGCAGTTGGGCCAAATGTCGAGCAGGATGCGAGCTCTCTTGATGGAGTACCCTGAACTAGGAGAAGGACTTGGAGAAGATTCAGGGGCCCGTGATCCAGCTGTGAGGAACTCCTTAATATTGGGCGGAAGTTCTACCACTCAGCTTTGCCACCAAAAATTATCTAACAATAAATAAAAAAAAAAGGCGGTGCTGATCTTCCCAACCCCTGAAATCCAACAGTCACGTGCGGCACTTGAAACGTGATTTTACCGCCGCCGTCACGGGCCGATTCGCAGGCCTCGTGTTCCAAATAATCCCAACACCTGGCTCCAGAACATCTTCAGCCTCTCAGCCCTCCTCCCACAACAAAAGTTTGCCACCACGAAATGGACGACCCCACAGCTACCCCTGAGCCCGCCCCGTCTATCATCCGCTATGTCATAGGGTTCTTGATGATTGGAATCGCATGGGGTTTCACGACGCCCTTCATCCGCGCTGCAGCACGCACCCACAAACCGCCTCCCCATCAGCTCTTGGAAAGCGATGCTGTGAAGAAGAGTTGGCTCAAGAGCAAGGTTTATGGGGCGTTCTTTGGGGTTGCGGATTTGCTTCGGAATCCGAAATATGCGATTCCGCTGGTCATTAATTTGACCGGGAGTATTTGGTTCTTTTTGTTGATTGGGAAGGCTGGTGAGTTACGCTCTTGGTGATGTCAGCCATTTGGTTGGAGAAACCCTAGGTTGCTGGAGAAGAGGCTGATAAGATTTTAGAGTTGAGCTTGACGGTTCCCATTACGAACTCGTTGGCGTTTTTGTTCACGGTCCTAGGGGATTGGTGGGTTGACAGGAAGGTCATCAGTAGAGGTAAGCTTTTCATCCTGAGAGTTAGAGCCTTATGGCTGACCGTTATAGATACCTGGATTGGGATGACTTTGTCACTCTGTGGGATAGCGCTATGTGTCCAAAGCAAGTCATGAGAGACTTGACGGTTGCTTTGAAGATATATTTTGCCGATAACCTACCTATCTGTGTATCAAATCCCATGGGTATCATCCATCCTCAAATACATAGAGCTAGACTGCCAGTACATGATACGAGAAGAAAAATTAAGGAATAAGTTTATAAATTAAATAGACAATGCGCCTGGCAATGCTTCAACGCTGTGACAATGCTGCAAGAAACGACAAAGAAAATAACCGCTCAGTCTCGCCAGCAAGGACAAAAGCAAATGAATGGAAGGGAGCGCCTTCCCGATGCTCCGTACTGAAATCCCATACCATGCATGCTTTGCCGTTGCTCCGTTAAATGCCATGTTCGCTTTTCACCGTCAGCCGTGTATTGCGTCGTTCTCCATTGGAAGAATCAGCGCCTGGCTCTGACCCATCTTTGGATGCTCCGCAAGCTTGGATCTTCCAGAGTCCACCGCCCCATTTGGTAGTCTGAAGATCTCATATCAGAGTAAATCGAGTCGTCTGTGATTGCCGCGAGTTCCTGTTGGCTATGTGAGCTCAGTGGTCTCCAAAACATCCCACCACGAGCTTGTATTGCTCGGGAAGACTTACAGCCCGTAATTGAGCATCACAAGCGTCCAATTGCTCGGTATGTCCTGCGTGAGGTCTTTGTCCTTGAAGGACTTGGTCCCGCCATCCAATCCAGCGCTGCGCAGCGGCTTGGCGCAGGTAAATTTTCTGCCCCTCATGACGACGCGAGTATGCATCGAGCAAGACCCTGACAATCTTTAGCAATCTCTTCAAGGCACAATCGCAACTAGAAACATACTGCTGTAACTCGGCCTTTGCCTGCTCTTCCGGTCCACCTCGCACCCTTGGTACTCGAGTCTCCGCTGCACAATTCAAGATATGCTGGCCATCAATGGAGCATTGTCTCAAAGCAGCCCAGCCTTCCGTATAGTAATCATCCTGATCTTGAGGATCCGTAGGAGCCGCAGCGATGTAGTACTGGAGGGTACGGAAATCAGAGAGCAGATCTGCTACCCGAGCAGTCCGCTGGTCATTTACTGTGAGCTGGTCAGCACTAAATCAATGGATGGAGAGACTTGAGAGAGAAAATACGAGTCAAGAAATAATAATCGGACTCACAACCGTCTGCCATTTCGAAAAGAGGGTGATTGGCGATGATCTAAGTGTGAAAGAACGACGTGGGGAAGGGAAACCGTTTCAAAGGAAACGAATGAATGAAAGAGCAAGAGGCAAGAAACCGTTGAAGATGTCTCAAAAGAATATCGCCTTCACGGAGGTTTATGAAGCCTTTTGACCCATATTCGTCGTCCATCTTGGACAACTAACAACCATAATGGGACTCATGTGGCTGGCTACCCGCATGAACTCTCAGCCATCAAAGAGAGGATCAAAAGGCCATTAGATGCCATTGGAATCACTGTCACGAGAAAAGAGGCCTGTGAGCCCCACACGAAGGGAACTATTTTGATACGCAACTTGCGAGCGGAAAGCTACACCCCTACCGAGCTGTAATAATGTTGTATTTCAAAGAGGTGGATGACGAACGGCGTGGATGATATCGAGAGCCTCTTCAATTGACAAGGATATTTGGCCTTGACTGGCATGTTAGGTGTGTTTCGCTTCAGCAATGCTATGTACGCCACGGGGAATCCACTGAAGAGGGCTGAAATGCGCCAAAACATGCCGAAAAGTCACCGATTTTCAGGGCCAATGTGGCTGCATAGGCCAAGAGAACCAATTGAGCGGCTGGGTCATGGGAGCGGTTAGAAAGGCATCGCTTTGGGGAGCTGAAGATGCGTCGCTCTCATCTGGGTAAAGCGTCATGACTGCGCCATACAAAAAATATCTTTTTGGTATCCTCTGGCGGCGATACTTTTATCAGTGTCCCACCCATTAGGGCCATTTCCCCTGTTGTGGCTCACTGACCTTCCCAATGGCCTTTTGTGGTCGCCTCTGGCCTGTTTAGTTCCCGCCAATACTTGCTTTCTGCTTTCCTCTTTCAACCAGCTATTGGTTTGTCATACTCTGTAAGGCGGGTTCTCCTGCATGGGATCTGACTCTGGTTAATACAGTACAGTATATTTTCAGGTCAAGCCACGATAAGGCTGTGCCATCCTATTTGGCTCGATCTAGGAATTACCAATAGTGTTGTACTCCCATTTTGACTGTTCGCTCTCGAAATGCAATTGAGACTAATGACACAAGATTAAGAAGGTGTGGCTTCAGACCAAACCTTCTCTGTTCTAATACACCGTTATTGCGATTGAAGAGAGCAAAGAACCGAATGCTAATTCTTTGATCTCGATATCAGGACCTTTTCGAATGAAATCAGTCCTTCTCCGCGATCGCCTGCAATCTCTCATCGATCTCCTCCTCTGTCAGAGCTCTAAATCCCGGGTCGGTTCCCTCCTTCCCATCCTTTCTTGGGCCACCCACGATTCCGATCTCCAATTCGCCCTTCTTAAAATCGACGCTGAGGACCGTGCTTAACGTAGTGATTCCAAGCTCCACGACATCCTCCCAGCTGCCATCTGCGCAATCCTTGTTCTTGAGCTTCTTCTCCAGATGATTGAACGCCTCTTGTTGCTTGGGACCTGAAGCCGTACCCTTGTACCCGGTATAATAGCCTGCTGGGTCGCACTTGTATAATTGAGGGCCATATTCGGAATCCAATGATATCAAAGTTGTAGCCACACCGTAAGGTCTCATGTAAGCCTGCGGCGTATTAGCATGGGAATCCGATAAAGTTCTGAGAGACCGATTATGTAAGCTTACTCTCTGGGTATAGACCTGGCTGATATTGGCAATTCTCTTGGCTAGGGCATCGCAAGGCATCTCGTATCCAAACTTATATCTGAATTCGGCGGCTTCACCAATAGCTCTTTGTACAGAGGCTCTAGCATCGGCGATGGAACCAGTCATCACACAGCCTACCGAAGGTGACAATTGGAATATATGTGAGACGGATGACGGGTCGATAAGCTTGTCCTGTGTAATTCAATATATTAGTTCCGGCCTCAAAATAGCAGGTCAAGGGTATGTATGGAATCATATCTTACCGGAACCTTCTTCTGCGACAAGACGACAGCACAATCCTTTCCTCTGACACCAACCGACATGATATTCGCAGCTGTGATAGCTTTGAAGGCATATTCTATCCTCGCATAAACCATTAGCAGTGTAACCTTACATCTGTTCTGAAAGCTACTTCGAAGAAATCGTGAGAGCCGATGGCGACGCAGTATTTACTTCGTGGGAAGCGAGTGGATATGCGTACCGACTTGGTATAATCTTCCCTGATCAGAGAAGATCGTAATGTGTCTGTCGTATCCTGCGCTGCCTGTTCATTGAGCTTGATTAGCTGAGGTTCAAGGTGGTTGTTGAAGCTGTCGACAGAAGAACATACCAGACATCTTGACAGCTTGAAATAGGACAGTTTATGAACGTGGTATTCGGATCTAGATATTGGGAATGAAGAGAGCCGACGAGGTATGCAGAGCGAAAAAGGGGTTTGCGGTTGGGAGTCTAGTTGGAGAGAGCTTCATGGAGCTTCGAAGGTAAACGCGTTTCCTCTTGCCTGGCCACAGACAGAGCGCGCTAAGCAACGGAAACGGGTCACGTGCTCGGCTTATCGCTCCTCCAATTTCTTGGCGATAACGAAGAAATCGTTTCTCGGCTCAACGTTAACCTACGCCCGCGAATTTGATTGTCACAAGTACGATATTGACGCATTTATTGTCAGTCCGCGTACGCCATGCCGTCTGCCACTGCAGTACCAGCAGCGCGGATTCCTGCTTGGCAAAGATTGGGCTTAAAGTTGAAATCTGCTCAAGCTCCAGAACAAGCGTCTGAACCGCCTGCCGTAACTGAGACTTTGAAAAGGAAGAGCGTTGACGCAATTGAGCATCCCTCGTCGAAGAAAGCCAAGAACACCTCGAAGAATCCGTTACTCCCAACTTCCACCGAAGAACCCATCACTCCTAATCTCGCCAGAAAGAAGTCAGTCACGTTCACCCCAGAGACGAAGGTTGAGGACGGAGATAGCATAAAGCAATTGTTCAGTGCTTGGGTTGCAGAGCAAAAGTCACAAGACCCTTCTTTTCAGCCAAAGTCGAGCCAGGTCTTCGATACACCAAAACCTTCCCAAATTGAAGAGCAAATCGACGCCACACTCACCGAGAAAGAGAGAAGGGTAGAAAGAGTCAAGAAGTCTAAAGGCAACGCCGACCAGTCAAAGGACACGACCAAGCAGAAGAAACCGAAATCTCTAAAACCTTCAAAGGTTACGAAAACGAAAGCTCCTCCACGTCCGTTTCTGGTATATCTCAAGCAATACCACGAATCTCGGGACAGCTGGAAGTTCAACAAGAACCACCAAAATCATTTACTTAAGCACGTCTTCAACGTCGAGGTTATACCTTCAGATCACGCACATTTGATTTACGAATACGTCCGAGGCCTACAAGGTGGTGTACGAACGAGACTACGCGACGTAGCGTTTGCAATCAAGGTCAAAGATCAAGAAGACGGTCTTGCTGGTTTTCCTGAAACTATGGCGGACCGCGACAAGAAGCAGAGAGAGTACGATATGGCTGTGAAGGAGTATGTGGCCACGATGACCGCAGCCGATGCTTCGAAGACGATGGGCTATGAGGAGGGTGTACTTTTGGGCCTATCAGATGCTGCGATGGCTGATCGGATAGCAAAGCGCATGAGGGCGGAGCAGATATTGGCGGAACTAGACACGCCGGGAGAAGGAAGGGGGGAAGCAACTGGGATTCCTGGGCCGAAGATGAGTTATGACGACGATGACAGCCAGAAACGCCTGAGGATGAACAACGGATCTTCCCAAAAGGTTGTCAGGAAGCGCAAGCAGCGAACTACAGCCGCGGATGACGACGATACGAGTTCCTCAGATGAGTCGAGCCACTCAGAAAGCAGTTCCGATGACGATTCCGAACCTATTATGCGGCATGCCCAAGTCGAAACGTCTTCAAGTTCTTCAAGTAGCTCCTCAGACTCTGACGATGAAGATGAAGACGGTGATGAGGACGACGAGGAAGAGGATAGCGATGAGAGTGAGAGCGATTAAGGGCCAGATCACATCAAATATGGATGATGTGAAGTGTCGTAAGGGATGGGATATGAGCTTTTAATCTTTCAGCGAATGGTAAGGGTGGCTGTTCTGCAGCGCTCTTCCCTCATTCCGAGGCAAAGAGGTGTCGGTACCTGGATGTCCTTTGGAGGCACTCGATCTCTGAAACGGATTGAACGATTGATATCTTATATCCCTTGCCAGTTCGGTAGAAGGATATTCTGGTCATGGTGGTCTGATCAGGGTCATTCATGACCGGAGAACCACAAGAGAGAGAAATGTACTGTAAGAAGATACCCTTTACGACGAAGGTCGTTGCACGAATACCAATCAAGATGCCCAAAATATCCCACAGACCTGAAACTCTCAAGACCAATAGGAAGACATAATCTGTGTGGGGATTCTCTTATCTCTGGTAAAGATGTGCCTCGTGAACATTTCAACATGCAAACGTTGCATATGCATCCCCGGACGCCCAGTATAGCGGATTACCAAGCGTATGTAGACACAAAGCTCAAAGGCGCTAGTTTTACAACTTCGTGGATCCTTTTCTATTTTCTAGTAATTCAATCCTAAAGACTATGATCTCTATTTGCATGTATTGAATCCTAGTGACCCTTTCTATTTGAGCGATTGAGTCCTAGATCGTCCTACTGAAAGTGACCCAGCAGAGCACTGAACCATTTGTTACTCTTTTGGGTGATTGGTACGCTCGAAAGTAGCTTTGAACAAAATGACCGAAATGTCTTTCATGTCCGCCGTACTCTACCACTTTCTGATAGGTGAGCTTTCCCAAGCAAGAAACGTCATTCCAGCCACACAGTGAGAACACCTTCTCCATTTCGAAATCCCATCCTCGAACACCGCGCAAGCAACCTTGGCCGCTTTTGGCAAAGCCCTCCTTATCATTGAGCTCGTGCAAGAATAATTGATTTGGTAGAAGCCAGCATTTACTCGCAGCTTGCGCGATTTTTATGCTGAAAGCTGCGAGATCAGATCTGCAAAGCTTGTTTGAAAATTGAGCTAGGCAGCCAGCTTTGACCGCAAATTCAACCCCTCACGGACGACCCTCCTCACAAATAACAACATACTACTGTCCTCAGGCTTCCCAATTTTATGCCCTACTCGCCTCCTTCGATCCTTGAATCTGGTTGGCAAATACATAGGGATTGAAGCAGTGGAGAAGCAGTCAAGATGACGAGAGCGATTGTCTACAGCGCGGCGCTCGTAGCCTTCGTGGCCGGCAAGTCATCCTCCCTCAATCGCTTCATCTCTCCTAACAATCTGCAGCGACTGCTATGACCCTCGCCTCAATATTCATCCCGAATTGGATCTCCTGGGACGTCGATGGATCGACCGGCCATTTCCAAAAGACGATAGGCTTACACAGGAGCTGTACGTCCGTGAGCAACAAATGCCAGCACTTCCCACAATACGAGGATTGCCATGGCACAGACAGATATTTCTGCTCTATGTGGAGGTCGGTGGGATTCATGATGTCGTTTGCGGCAGTACTGGAGTTGGTGACGATTCTGGCGTATTGTGTGGTTATACTGGGTGGCAGGCAGAAGAGGGAGACGGGGTGGAAGGTTTTGACTTTTATGTTGATGTTGGTGGGCATAATACAGTGCGCTGCCATGGCTGTTGTGGTATGTGAAGCTAGGACACTGAGAAGGGCTTTACTAATGATGTCAGGCATACCTCTATGACAACGATGATCGATTCTTTGCGGGATGGAAACTGGATAAGGGATGGATTCTTTGCACGGCATCCTGGAGTATTGCTGTGCTTTCGGCTGGTTTCATTGCTCTTTCGGCATATGTCTTCCCTCCAGAGGATGGCTATGAACTCATTCCGAGCGAGCGTCATGGGAGGTGATTGAGAGGGAGGTGTGCATGTATCCAAGGAGTTCGTTATCTTATCTCTATTGGTCTGGTTACGTATGGAGCAACAGCATTGTTTTGGGTTCTACGTTGGCAGCGGTCTTCACTGCATGATATAAAAGGCGCTTTGGGAGGCTGTATGAACGTGGGCGGGAGGACCAGCCATATGGTCCACGTACTTAATGCGTAGAATCAACTAATAAATATGGACTACGAAGCTTTCCGCTCCTTTGTTACCATTCAAGCTTGCCCATACCAATTTTGTGAGAATGAATCTCGTGGAGCAGGTACCACGTAAAGTGGCAAATCGCACATATCGATTTAATATTGAATACTATCTTGTAGATGGCTTCCAGCGAACGAATCGATATTGGGCCAGCTTTCCACCTGGAGTTAATGAGCTCACTTCTGGGAGTTTAATCAATCTACCCAAAGGGAAGTACTTTGAAGATGGGTAAAATTAAAAGGAGAACGCTATGCTAAGTTCTTGACTACTCTCGAAAGTCGTAGCGAGGGCTGAGGGGCTCGCTTAAATTCTAGCCCGGTTTGTCAATTCTTGAACTTGACAAAAAGGAAGGGAAGACACAACTGTGTAAAGCACAAAAAGGAAAAGGGACAAAAGAGAACTTGCTCGCTGTGCGGTTCTATGTAATGTTAGCTTTAATTCTACGCTGCGAAGTAGGAAGACTAGCCGAACGCACGCATCTTTCGATAATGGTGGGAAGTTGATATTCAACTTAAAACCATCGCCTATGGAAAGTTAGTCCAAAGAACTGCTGGAAGGGCTGGATTTCGTACCTTAGACCACTCGGCCAAACGAGCATTTGTAAATCAAAAATTTCTTATGTTGCTAAATACGGGCATTAAGAAAAGAAGGCCAAATTTTGTGCGCGGGGGACTTAAGCGAGGCCGAGGGCCACTCATTTGTAACTAGCCGCAGAGGACACCAGAACAACGAGATGATAATCGTTCAGTTGATTTAAATAGTTGAGGAAACATAATTCAGACGGATATTCTCAATCTTTTCAGTCCTTTAAACGGAGTAGATGCTTAGTTAGAAAATGGTCTTTATGGCTGAGTGGCCACGGCAATAGTTCCAAGTTCCAATCTAATCACTATTATCGAAAGCTGTGTGAGTTCAAACTGGAGCCCACATTAGTAAAAGACTTGTTCTCTTGCTCCTATCACTGATTTCAAAGTTGGGATAAACCGTGGTCTCTGTTACTTGAAGACTGGCGACATAGCTAGCCTCAGCTTATCATGGTGGGGTTCAATCGATAAGCCTCAACTCCAACATCTCTCCCTTCTCTCCACTTCGACCCAGTTCTCATCTTTCTACAATGGCACTTTCACGAATCTCCCCAGATCCCCCTTCAACAGTCCAACAGGGACTTTCAAAAGAACAACTAGCTACCTTCGAACACGATGGCTACCTCCTCATCCCTGACGCCCTCGACCCCACAACCGTCTCCGCCCTCCTCCAAGAAACCCAGTCTATGCTCGAGAGCTTCTCTCTAGACGATCACCCCATGACCAAATTCTCAACTGGCGAAGGAACAGACGGGGAGCACGTTGGAGACGATTATTTCCTATCCAGTGGAGACAAGATACGTTTCTTTTTCGAGGAAGGTGCGTTCCCTTCCCAATCCCAGTCTCTCATTCCAATTCAAATGATTCTGACTTCCCACAGATGCATTCGATGGCCAAGGAAATTTAACCAAACCCAAGGCCCGCGCAATCAACAAAATAGGCCACTATCTCCACGTTCTCTCCCCACCGTTCGCATCCCTCCTGTCACCCTCCTCAACTCACTCCCCATCTGCCATCGCCCGCTCCCTCGGTTTCCGCTCCCCGCAATGCCTCCAAAGCATGGTAATTTGCAAGCAGCCTGAGATTGGCGGCGCCGTACCTCCACACCAAGACTCTACATTCCTCTATACCGACCCTCCAAGTGCAGTGGGTTTTTGGTACGCACTGGAAGATGCCACGGCCGAGAACGGATGTTTGAGTTTCTTGCCCGGAAGCCATAAGAGAGCCGAGGTTGGGAAGAGATTTGTTAGGAAGAAGGGTGGGAGTGGGACGGAATTTATTGAGAATGAGGGGAGGCGGTTTCCGGCTGCGGAGGAGTTTGGTGTTGGTGAGACACAGGAGGAGGGAGAGTACAAGCTTGGAGAGGTTAAGGCTGGTACTTTGGTGCTGATTCATGGGAATTTGCTGCATAAGAGTGAGAAGAATGTTAGCCAGAAGGGACGGATCATTTATACGTTTCACGTTATTGAGGGAGAGGGTGCGGTGTATGATGAGAGGAATTGGTTGCAGCCACCAAAGGAGGGATTCACGAAGTTATAAGAATGAAGTCAAGTCATAGAAATCAAGATTTATTGGTGCGTTTTGATGTAAGCTTTACGATTCAGAGGCCCTTTTACCTCTGGAAATGAGAGAGATTCCATCAGTAGACCGCCCAACCCAGGCAGCCCATGCATCGTGAAAACGAACCGCAATGATACCCCATGCAGAGATTATCCATTATTTTTGGTGACACCACGCAGCAATCATTCAACCCACCCATTCAACCTCTCGCATATGGATGGAATCCTCGCTGGCCGCCTCTGCCGCCACCACGATAGTTTGCGCCTGGCTTGCCAGCGTTCTTCGGTCCAGTTGGAGCATTTGCTGGAGGAGCACTCTGAGGTCCAGTCTGAGGCGGCGCTGATCCTCTGTTACTTCCACCACTCTTTCCACCCTGGAATCCACCACGTCCGCCACCATTTCCATTTCCACCGACATTGGGTTGCGGAACATCGTCATACATTCCCTCCCAAGAAGTCGGTCCTCCACCCATACCACCATATCCACCACCTTGAGCGTACTGAGAGTGCTCACGCTGAGCACGTCGCATCTGTTGCTGCTCATACTTCTGCTGCTCGAACATCTGCTGCTCATATGCGTTGTAGCCCGGCGTACCAATTCGTCCACCAGGGTTGCTTCCTCCACCAGCAGCATAACCACCGCCGTTACCACCACCCATGCCTTGTTGCATCTGCATTTGCTGCATCTGTTGCATTTGTTGCATCATAGCGGGGTTCATGCCTTGCATAGCAGCCATCGCAGCACCTGGACTCTGAGGACTCTGGCTTCGAGGACCGGCTCCACTCTGCATCTGCTGCTGCATTTGTTGCATTTGCTGCATCTGAGCCATTTGCGCCATCATCGCCGGGTTCATACCGCCGGGCATGCCACCCATACCGCGTCCACCACCCATGGCCATCTGCTGCTGCATCATGGCGAAGTATTGCTGCATTCGTTGCCAGTACTGGGCCATCAATTGGGGAGTCATACCACCAGGAGCCATCTGATTACCGCCTTGCTGTTGTTGATTGGCGTTCTGGCTCTCGTCGCTTGCCGCTCCTTTTCGGAATCGGCCGCCTCGACCACCACCACGAGTTTCTTCTTCCTCTCGCATATTGCCACGGGGCTGAGCTTTCTTGACTTCGATTGGCTTGCCGAGGATCTCGAGTGGTTGGGCAAGACAAGCGTCGACCGCGGTCTCATTGTCGAAAGTAACGAACCCGAAACCTCGTGGTCTGCCGGTGTCTTTGTCCATCATCAGGGTAGCATCAACGACTCGACCGAATTGCATGAAGTATTCTTTGAAGTCCTGTTCGGTTGCTTCTTGAGAGACACCACCGACGAAGATCTTACTTGTCTTCTCTTGTTCGTCTCGAGGAATCGCACGTTTCGGATCGATCTTTAAATGGGTGAGCATTTGTTTGGTAGAGGAAGTGAAGGAAACTTGGAAGGATAGTGACGCAAATAATTAACATAAGTTGAAGACCGGGTCTTACAATTTTGCCATCGAGGTAATGTTCCTTCACCATCACAATGTTCACAGTGCGTGCATCTTTGAATGTCAAGAAGCCAAAGCCTCGAGAACGACCAGATGCACCATCTCTCATAACAGTACATTCTAGTACCTCACCAAATTGCGAGAAGTAGTCTTTGAGTGACTCTTGAACTATGGTTAGAAAAGTTCAACAAATGAGGAGGAGCTCAATGTTACTTACGATCAGTGGTCTCCCAGTTCAATCCGCCAATGAACATCTTTCTATATATTTAAATCGTTAGCTGCTGTGCCATAAATGATCAGGAAAACACCAGAAATTGTGGTGAGAAACGGTATCCATGGCTGAGCTGGTTGGAAAGTGGTGCATCGGTTCCTCCATAAATTCCCCAGATGGTCGAGCATTGTGAAGAGAGGCATGATGTCTCGCTAAAGGGGCAGCTGCAGCAAATTTCCTCCCCTATGATTTTGGAGAACGTTTCTCAGGCATCTCCATTCCAACTGGCATTGATCTGGGAGCGGGCGAAGGGTGAACGGAGAGTTGTTTCGGGTCCGATCTGGGTTTAACACAACCCCGGCAAATGATAGATCTGTACCCACGAAGCCATACATCCTCGATGCCATGACTTGCCCACATGTTTCCCAGAGAGTCATGCGACGAAGTTTGACACCTCAAGATATCCAAGAACAATCGTGTCTTTTGCTATCGTGATGCTAGGTACTGGCGTCGAGCGCTAGGCGCTGCCCGTTCTGCTAGAACCTATCTGTGGCCTCCTATCTTGCTCTATGAAGATTATCTCGACAATAGGCTATGTAGTAGGCTTGACTATGACCGCTGTTGGCGAATGCATGAGGCGAAGAACCAGAATCATAACAGCCACCAGCCGTTCCGTCGCTCTGTTCAACCCTCAACTCTAATCTTGCGTCTCCTCAACTTGGCTTTGAACTTGGTCCCATCAAGCGGCATTTGGATTCCCATAGAATAACCGCCCGTTGCTGCGGATTTCCAAGTATTTCTGGCCTCTATTGCTGCTGAATTTGCCAACCACAGTCCATACGCAGGCAACGCATTGCGGATTCCGCCTCCAACTAGCCCATCCAAGTCCCCCATCATTCCCAACCCAGCGCAGATCTCCCCGAGCCAAAACCTCCCAGTTATCATATCCTTCAGCCCAATCCGAATTGTAAGCCGCCGATTCGCAGGTCCTCAGAATCGTGCCACGAGCGAAAGTAAAGCTCATGTAATTGTGATCATGTGCTAGATCTTGTGAAAGATTTTCAAAAAGTAAAGAAAAATATTCGCAATCTTACCCATCTTCCTTGATACCGGGTCCATGTGCTTCCTCAGAGGGCGGAGCGTCGTAACTATGTTCAGCTCCGCCACCATTGCCTAGGTTGAAGTCTATCTCGTCATCATCATCCTGTTCACCACCATACATTTGTTCGTCTCCATCTCCGTTTTGATCGGCTTCCTCAGCCTTCACCTCTGCGGCAGCAGTGGGTTCGGATTTGACTTCGGCGGCTGCTGTGGGCTTGGGCGCGGAATCATCTTCGGTATACCTGAAGTCAATGTTAGCTCTGTGTCTGGAAGCTGAAATAATCGATAAAGGGCGCTGTGATCACGCAGGCAATGAAATGACTGGCAGCCATATTTCCGTGTCATAGAGGCTCCGGGGAGCTGAGCTAGAGTCCTGAAGCTGAAAATTGTACATACAAATCGGCGAAGAGATCCTCCTCGAAGTTCTCTGGCTCGGTCATCGTGAATGACTGTGTATGCTGTAGATATGATTAGTTCTCCGGATGTGATTTTGGAATTGTTGCGTTGTCGTAAAAGCAATGACAGTTCTCCTCAAGATGCAGTGTAAGAACTCTCCTTGCTCGAAGAAGTAGATGAAAGAAAGGCGACGGGGGAAATGATCGAGAGAAGAATCGAAACGCTCAGAAGTGAATCAGTGGAGTAGAGTGAAATATTGAAGACTTGGATTGAAGTTGGGCTGTTCGCGTGGTCGGTAGGACGGGGAAATCACGCTAGTGCTCTCGATCTTTAAGGCCTGAGGTTGTGACGAGACAGCCTGACTCCGGGCTTGCTTCTTGGAATAAACATTCGAGACGCAGACTTGAGGTTCTGCAGATATGTTTTCTTCTTCAAATGGCAGCAAGAAGCCGGTGCAGCAGGTTAGCACCTCACATTCTGATACTCCGAGGAATAGGAAGCTAATTGTAGTTCTTCCCACGCAGGAGATGGTTCAAGTCGGTCAGTTTCCTTTCCCCGCCAAAATCTACTTCGAAGAGCAGCTATACGTTCTGCTTCCTTTACCTTCCCAACCTCTAGTCCGAAGAATGCTAATACGCACTTCTGCTTGTAGAAAGATCTGAGTATGTGTCCAAATCCATCGGCGACGCTCTACGCGCTGCGGGGCAGGGGTTTACAAGAGGACAAGGAGCTGACGGGACCTCAGATCAGCATCTCCTTTCTGGCGGAGTCGTACTTCAGATGGCCGGCACGATCCGCCCCCGCAAAAGCAGATTCGGGATCCTGGGCTGGTTGTGGGGGCTTCCTATTCCCACGCGGATATGCTGAAGTTCGACAATTTGTATGTACTCAAAGGATTACCCCAACATTACTCCCTGCACTGCTAACATACAATTGCAAGATCCTTAGGTTCAAGTTCGACACGCCCAAGGACACCTCCATCTTCTACATTGTACAAAGGTCGCAGTGACACCCCGCCATTAAACAGAGCTCCTTCTGGGCTAGCTTCTCCGCCTCGAAGAACATATACAGACTTCTTGTCTCGCACAAACGATGATTGGAACGCAGAGGATGAAGGCGAGGAAGAAGATGAATACGGCTACGAAAATGATGATGGGGACGATTTTGGGTTGCCGAGCATATCGAGCATGAAGAGGAAAACAAGAAAGGATCCCGCGCAAAGTAGTACAGAGTCGGCGGGGAATCTCTCGCCATTTGGACACGGTTTACAAGGGAGCTTTGGTGGCTTCGGGCCTCGAAGATACTCGAATAGTGCAGATATCGCCATTGAGCGCCCAACACCAAGTTATCCTGTGGCCAAAAAGACTGAAGGAAAGATCTTAAGGCCTCAGTACAAAGAGATTCTGAGAGACCCGGCGAACTCACTACACCTTATCAATCACCCACCGGTACCAACCGATGCTTCTCCTAAAGATATCGATGCCCATTCCGCCCGAATAACCAGGATTAATAAGTTCAAGAAGATATTACAAGCCACCTCGATTTCTCTGACAGACTTGAGAGCTGCGGCGTGGTCAGGCGTACCAGAAGAAGTCCGCGCGATGACCTGGCAACTGCTTCTTGGATATCTTCCAACGAGCAGTGAGAGACGGGTGGGGACTTTGGAGCGGAAAAGAAAGGAGTATCTTGATGGCGTACGGCAAGCGTTTGAAAGGGGTGGCACCAGTTCTGCGCCAACCGGCAAGACGAGAGGACTGGATGAAGCAATATGGCATCAAATCAGCATTGATGTTCCCCGAACTAATCCACATTTAGAGTTGTACGGCTACGAAGCTACTCAAAGGTCCCTGGAAAGGATTTTATATGTATGGGCTGTACGGCATCCTGCTAGTGGCTACGTCCAAGGTATCAACGACCTCGTCACGCCCTTCTGGCAGGTATTTCTTGCGAGCTATATTACGGATTCGGATGTTGAAAGTGGCATGGATCCTGGACAGTTGCCAAAGCCCGTTCTCGATGCCGTCGAAGCAGATTCATTTTGGTGCCTAACAAAATTGCTGGATGGTATCCAGGATAATTACATATTCGCTCAACCTGGCATTCAGCGTCAAGTGTCAGCACTTCACGATCTGACAGCGAGGATAGACGCTTCCCTAGCGAAGCACCTGGAGCAAGAAGGTGTTGAATTTATACAGTTCAGTTTCCGGTGGATGAATTGTCTTTTGATGAGAGAAATCAGCGTCAGAAACACCATCAGGATGTGGGACACGTATATGGTGAGTAACATTCTGTCCTAGAATCATATTTATTCTAACAATCGAAGGCTGAGGAGCAGGGCTTCTCTGAGTTCCACCTCTATGTCTGCGTCGCCTTTCTGGTTAAATGGTCTGACAAATTACTCAAAATGGACTTCCAAGAAGTCATGATGTTTCTCCAAGCTCTTCCGACGAGGGACTGGACCGAGAAGGATATCGAGCTACTTCTTAGTGAAGCATTCATTTGGCAGTCATTGTTCAAGGGATCATCATCACATCTGAGAGGTGGGGCTAGCACAACGCCATCGAACGCTGTTTGAGAACATGCAAAAGCGACAAGATTCGACACCGGGTCTTAAGTAACCCTACAAATCCAAGCGATATGGAGCCCACCCGCGATGGCTCAAATTCATTCATCAACTGCGTTCCAACCAGGTCCAGTACATCGGAGGATGGCTCAAAATCGATCAACGATTCTATTCGTCGCACATCCAGCGCCTTGGAGATATATCAAACTCAGTCAATGATTCCCAAATCCGTCGCGTCGAAATCGCTCTTACCTTCGATGCCTCATCTCTGCGTGCAGAAACGCGTCCTCGACCACTCCACCGTCATTACCATCGCGGGCCAGCCTCCAGCAGCTCAACAAAGCCATCTTGCTACTGCTCCAGTTGTATCCACGACGCCAACTACCGCCAACAACTAATTCCTGTCCCAGACAATCACCGACCCACGCGCCGCTGCTTCTGATGCCTTGGGCTCCGATGTCAACCAATTGCTGGGCCCAGCTGAGCAATCCGAGCCGTCCAGACTCTCCACCTCGCCAGGCCCCATAAGTGTGGACTGGATGCATGGCTGATCTCTACAACCCCGTTGAAGGCTCATTCGATTTTGAGGTAGAGTTCTGCGAGAACGTAGCTGCCATATTGAAACCAATAGCGTTGTTACCTGTAACACGGATGGCGCAAAGATGCCCACCAGGGGGGTGCTGGGAGACACTTGATACTGGCAACGCGCTGGGGCATAGCACGGACTCTACGTAGGAGCAGGTGTAGCCGTGCAGAAATCTGCACTGGGTTACGTACGCAGATGACTACCTAGATAGAGAAGCTCGTCTCAATATATCACGTGCCACCACATTCTGCATTGGAATCGTTCATCTGAAATGCAATCGTGAATTTAAAGCAAGTCCTTCCTTGCATACCCATGTGATTATTGTGCAAACCCAGCATATGCAGCAACATGCCCTTGGTATCCTGTATGAACGCCAACCACCCATTTTCCATTCCTCCCCAGAACATAGGGGAAAGGAGACCCCCTGGAAGAACTGACCATCCTATTCATCCGCAGTATCCTCAACCTTAGCCTTCTTCGCATCGCCATCCTCAACTTCCTCCTCCGCTTTACGCTTCCCATTCGTACCATTAGTACTAGCGATTGGCTCTGGTGTGCTTGCATCAGGCTTTGCCTTGCGGCGAACTAATCCGGTAAGATCGGTTGCTCTCTTCTTCGCCTCTTCAATCCGAGCAGCTGCGTCGGCTGGTGACTCGCCCAGTGTCGCACCGAGGATACCCCCTATGGGGTTGCTGCCGCTGGCTGGTCCGTAGAGCACGTCTTTGACATCGACTGGAGGTTTGCTCAGTTCGGCAAGCTAGAAGTTTATCAGTACTAATCTATCAAGCAAATGGGAGGATTATAGAACTTACTCGGCCTTCCATATCAGCTACGATCTCCTTCACCTCTGCGATCTGTGCTCTCGTGACATCGTTGTCATCTGGAGAAGAGGAAGATGCAAGCTCAACCTCCTTGTTTTGCAGCTTGAGTTTGGTGCTCTTGATTGCGGCTTCCAATTCCTTCACAGCCTCGTCTCTCATGCCTTGGTCAACGTGCGTTTCATCCTCATCCGTCTTGGACTCTGCACCATTCTCTTGTGTTCTGGTGATCGATGCAAACTCTAACGCGAGTGATAGCTTGAAGTGGGCCTCTGCAATGATCTCGGATTCCTCGGGGTGGAGCTCTTGCTTGAGTGCTAAGGCAGATCTGAAGTCGGTAACTGCGCCAGGGAATCTATGAAGAGTCAGAACAGCCTCAGCAATCCAGGGAGAGCGGAATTACCTCTCGTTCTCAAGTGAAATTTCCGCCAACAAATCGTGGGTATCTGCCAGTCGCTCCTTGATGTGTTTGGTCATCGACGAATCACCGACAGCTTTTCCCTTGGCCTCTCCCTCCTCAGGCTCCTCCAGTTTCTTCGTGTATAAGACGCGCGCTAGGTCGAGAACTTCGAATGCAGCAGCAAGGTCGTCTTCTTCCTCCTCCTCTGCTTCACCTTCGTCTTTTTCGCCCTGGTGAATTGTGAGAACTCCGTAAGCTCAAAGTGCCATTTCAACATACCTCTGCATCATCGTCCGAATCCTCAAAGTTCTCATCACCCGTGAACTGAAACAACGGCTTCTTTGCACCATCACCATCCCCTGCCTGCAAACCACCACCGCTCTGCTCCGCAATGATCGCAACACCCTCCTCAGCCACCTTGTCAAGCTTACTCTTCTCCTCAACTGGCTCAGCCTTCTTGGCCTTCGCAGCACCATTAGGTTTCTTCTTCTCACCCCCAGCTCGTCCACCTAGAACATCACTTTTGCTCTGACCAACTTTGAATAAAGATCGGCCGTAGAGGAAGAGTATCTCCGCGTTCTCAGGAGACATCTCGCCATTGATCTCAGCCTGAAGCTCTGATGCGCGCGCAAACAAGTCGGAGGCTTCATCGTAGTTCTTGCGCGCGTATTGAGCGGTGCCTTTGGCACAAAGGTCTGCGAGGGAGACTTTGACGGAATTGAAGATCTCTTGGGCTGTGAGGGAGGTATCTTCGTCGAAAGCGGTATCGGTAGGTGGTTCGATTGGTTCGGCCATGATTGTTGATTGTGATTGAGAGATTGAGATTGGCTCGGAGGATGGTGTTGTTGGGGGTTGTAGGATTGAATTGTAAACGAGACCAAAGATTGGCCCTTAAATGGTTGAAAAGCTGAAGAAGAGAATGTGTTTGCGACAGGCGATGTAGCTTCCGTCCATGGGCTGCTAGGATGCACTCTACGCGAAAAAGTGGGGTTGCGACAACGCGACTTAGAACGCGTCTCCCTCAACACCAAGACGTGTATCTAGCAAATTTCAGCTGTTCAACGAACTCAGCACACTGGTTATATGGCCGCATTGCCATCATGAGTCGACCTAATCATGTAGAAAAACCTCGAGCCGCTCCTATATTCAGGCCCCCTCCCACTCCAGCGCCATTGAATCCAATCCCTTCCTCGTCCCCGGCATTCGGAACTCCAGTACATCCTTTCAATGTAACAACTGCTGCAGCAAAAGCTAGCATACTCCCAGTCCTCCTTCCTCCCGCAACGTTACGACCCCTAGCATTCCGAACCTTCACCAAGAAGCACAGCTTAACGCTTACTTCCTCTGCGTTACAAGTCCTAGCGACATTTATAGGGAGGCATTGTGGTACAGAATGGCGAGAAGAAGGCTTAGCAGAAAAAGTGCTCGAGGAGGTTGCTAAAAGCTGGAAGAGTCGGAATGGTGGGGTTATTGTGGACGGGGACGGCAATGATCTGAAGGATATCCTCAAGAATTTGGAAGGGAGCATGAGTGGAGGAAGAATTGTTGCAAGCAGAGAGCTCAGTCGGCAGAACAGTCTTGTTTTAGGATCCTCACAAAATGGGGAAGTCTCACACACGAGGCTGGGACTACGGCCGAATGTTTTGGGGAGGGAGGATAGCCAGTCGAGTCTGGGTATGTCGACTTTGGATGTTGAAGACGAGGAAGAAGATGACGGGCTCAGAGATCCAAGGAAGTGGCTGAAGGTCATCGATGCTTTTGAGCAGCCTCGCCTTGTGTACAATGTTGGCAAGAAACATTTTGACAGGTTGGTGCAAAATTTACTCCTATTTACCAAAACTAACCTCTAATATAGAGACGCATCCAAACCATCACTACTTCCATCGCCAGCCCACAAGACCCAAGTTTTCCGAAATCGATACAACCTCATTCATCAACGCCTTCTCAGAAATGAAGCCTTTCAAGCACCAACATTTGAGACCACAAAAGTTCCCTCCCTAGGACGGTCATCATCTTCCTTAGCCACCGCCCAACAATTCTACAAACTCACTCCAATCGCAAATCTCCTCGGCCGAAATGGAAGCAATCACATGCTTCTAGGTCTCTTGACGATCTCCCCAACCGGGACTTTAGCAATCAACGATTTAACTGGCAGCATTGCATTAGATCTCACACATGCAAAGCCAATTCCTGAGGATGGAGCCTGGTTTGCCCCTGGAATGATTGTTCTAGTCGATGGAACTTACGAAGAGGAGGGCAGCAACGTAGGTGGAGTTCTTGGCGGCACTGGAGGTATTGGAGGAACCATTGGTGGCAAATTCATAGGCTTCTTCATCGGAGGACCTCCCTGTGAACGGAGAGCAGTCACATTAGGCGTCAGTAGCAAGAATGGCGAAGGCGATATCGCAGCTGGCGGTGGATTCGGATGGGTTGATTTCTTGGGTGTGGGTAGTGAGCGTGCCGTTGGGCCAAAAATGCGAAAGATCGAGCAACGATTGATTAGGAAACCGGCAGGAGACGATGATATGGGAGGCAGAGGTCGAATGGTGGTAATAGGGGAAGTAAATCTTGACCAACCACGAACTCTCCAAGCCTTGAAGAAACTTCTTGGTCTGTATGCCGCGGAGCCGGAAGAAGACACGCCCATGACCTTCGTCTTGATGGGCAATTTCGTCCAGCACGCAATTATGGCCCGTGGAGGCAGCGGTGGAAGCATCGAGTACAAAGAGTATTTCGACAGCCTGGCATCCATTCTTTCCGACTACCCGACTCTCCTCCAATCCGCAACCTTCATCTTCGTGCCTGGCGATAACGACGGCTGGGCATCTTCATTCTCAGCAGGCGCAGCTACGCCCTTACCTAGAGAGGCAGTCCCAGAGATGTTTACTTCGCGAATCAAGAGAGCGTTCGCGACGGCGAATGCAGAAGTTGAGAAAGAGAGAGGCAAGAAAGCAGATGGAGAAGCGATATGGACGAGCAATCCCTCACGAATGACCCTCTTTGGACCAACTCATGAGATTGTCCTCTTCAGAGACAACATGTCCGGACGATTTCGTCGAACAGCCGTCAAATTCTCGTCTTCCAAGCCCAGCGAGGAAGACGAGGTTGTGGATATGGCAACTACGCCTGCCGTAGAGCCTGATGCAGAACCTGCGGACATGGAAGTCGACCCGGAAGTTCAAGCAGCGGAATCACACGTCGCTGAGGATGATACTCTGTCGAGTGATCTCCACGCAGCCCGAAAGTTGGTCAAGACGATACTGGATCAGGGATACCTATCGCCGTTTGGAATGGCGATACGCCCAGTACTTTGGGACTACGCCAGTGCGCTGCAAATCTATCCTTTGCCTACAGCAATGGTACTTGCTGATACCGAAGCCCCTGCATTTTGCGTGACTTATGAGGGTTGTCAGGTGATGAATCCGGGGAGTGTGGTTGCGCCGGGGCGAAGAGGCGTTGCGAAATGGGTGGAGTATGATATACGGAATAAGGTTGGGAAGGTTAGGGAAGCGTTGTTCTGAGTTACTCATATGGCTATGAGATCATGAGGAATGAGCGTTGGGTTAGGTACACGACTTGTGGATAGGAAGTCTGAATAGCTTGCATATAATGGAGTCATTAATCGTGTTCGCATATCTATGAACCGTGTTCCTTTTTGTATACCTCGCTGTGCCGCCAAAACACTCGCTCTTAATCATACTGAATCTAAAATTGTTACAATACTCACTGCAACACCAACAACTCCTCATCCAGAACCCCAAATAGTTCCTCAACTTCCTTCTCCACCGTCTTAATCTCCTCCGCCAACTGTCCCGTAACAAGCGTATACGCGTACAATATCTCATAATCTTCATCCCTAGCCACCGGCTTCCCTCCTTCGCCTTCCCCATCCTCTTCATTCGCGGCGCAAGCCGCATTCTTCCGATACTGGAAGATCTTAGCAAGCAGTCTATCACGTGCATTCGTCGTACTAGGAAGTGCATCGTTGAGCGGGTATTCCAGTTTCATGGAACTGGCCATGACTTGGAATAAATGGCTGATTCTGGCACAGAGTTGGGCCCGTTCATCAGCGGTGTATTTGAGGAGTGCGGCTTCACCTTCGCTAGTTGTGAGGTTCTTCTGGATTACTACGTTCATGGCGTGGAAGGCGTCGAGCATCTTGTTTGTTGCTTCCATGATGCGGCCGTATTGGGCTGAGGGGAAGGGGCCGCGGAGTTCGAATTCGCTTGATGCTGCTCCGCGGAGGTTGTCGAGGCGGAGTACTGCAAACTTGTCAGTGGTTGAAATGGGAGTACGGAACTACTTGGGAGCTTACAATATCTTTGAAGTGCAAGTTCCTCGCGCAAATTCATGTAAGGGTTGGGCGACTCGCCTTCAATGAGCGTCGACAGCGGATCTCTCTTCCAAATGATTCCCATCCTCAGCCAAAGCAACGCCAGTCCATCCTTGAACTTCTGTCTCGCAGAGATTGGCCAGATCACCCTGGTTATTATCATACCCCAAACCACTCCAGCTAGAACAGCAACAACTCTATGCAGTACAATCTCTGTAATAATCGGAGTAACACCTCCCTCATCGTCATCATCAACGCCATCTTTGATGGACAAACTATACGCATACAGGCATGAAAGATTATACGTAAGCATAATGAAGCGTCCAAAAGGTCCCTTGCGTTTGGCGAGAATTATATAGAAGCAGGGAACACTGACAACCCAACCGCAGAAAGCTAAGGCAAATGGATTTCCCTGACACACTGCCCAAATGATAACTGCGATGGCAGCTCCGATGAATGTGCCGATGAATCGAGACCATCCAGTTGTATTCGAGGCCCCGATGGTCATACTACAAACCAACATGTATGACAGCAAGCCCCATTCGCCTCTCCAATGTTGGTAGAATGGTCTGGTCAGAGGAATGAATGCGAAGAGGGCGTAAAGAGCGGCTCCAATTCCAACCTTAAACGCAAAGCGGACTAGGAATGTGTCAACAATCGCTCAAATGAAGAGAAAGATTCGGAGGAAAGGAACTCACCATCATCTCGTTCCAGAACTCTGACAATGTTCAACATCCTGCGATAGAACCCTTCTTTGGAACTGGAATCTTCACTGGTGCCATTCCAGGCGGAGCCCCGCCTTTCCATTACCAATTCTGGTATATCTTTGGACGGAGCATCAGGTTGATTCGGCCCGTATTGTCCAATTAGATTCTCTCGTTCAGGATCGTCGGGACTTGCGTCACATTTTGTCTGGTCTTTCCGCCAAAGGAAGATCCACTTCCAGGACCGATTTTTGGTCTTCTCCGTCTCCTCTTTAAGCTCTTCCAG
This sequence comes from Gamarada debralockiae, assembly GCA_002803225.1. Classification (NCBI taxonomy): domain Eukaryota; kingdom Fungi; phylum Ascomycota; class Leotiomycetes; order Helotiales; family Hyphodiscaceae; genus Gamarada; species Gamarada debralockiae. The sequence continues at coordinate 80,736 of NXFV01001537.1, read as the reverse complement.
AATAGTCAAATAGGTCTGCATTTCGCTAGCGAAGTCCTGGAGCGAGAAACTGAAATAACCGCAGCTGGCGGCAACTTCTTCAAAGTCGGCTTCAATACTGGCTGGCCTGTCCTTGTCGAGCTCTTTGCTTTTATAGAGTTCCTTTAACGCCTCGGCTCGGGCATTGCTATAGAGTTTTCTGGATACACATCAGTTTGGTTTGTTCAGCTTGATTCGACGATCTACAGCACGTACAATGCATCAGTCAAGCTTGCCATAAAATGCTCATTGATCGTTATCGAATAGTCCGGGGCAGGGCCGAAAGGTAATTCGTCCAATATCTTGCCCAGGGTGTACGCCAATGATTTCATAGAAGGTCCTAAGTGCATGATGAACCTCGAAAAGATCTCCGCGGGAGTCTGGGCACTTATGCTATCCATACTAGTTTCGGTACCCTGTCTCGCAATATGCCGTCGGGTTGTCCCAGTCTGTTGGTCTTCAGCGCCACTGCCCTCTTCAGATGCTTCTTCAATAGCCGTCAATACAGCAAAGCGATCTGGTCTGCCATTTAATGTTGAGGATATTGAGCCATTTCGAACTTCTGGAATCGTTCGCTCAGAGTGAATGCGTGTTGTATTGCCAGCGATTGCGGTTTCCCGGAGTAAAGTAAACTGGGTAGTAGCAGCACTTCGCAAACCACCTATGGATTGGGAAAGCCTTTGCAGACAATTCACCAGTTTGGCTTCGATCTTGTATTGGTCCTCCGTTCCGAGCACATAATGCTCGAGCTTAGCCTCCTTGAGGTTCTTTGTCAGTTCCGTAAAGACAGACTTGTACCGGCTCAGGGCATTATTGAAAGTCGTAGATCGCAGATCGGTCTCAGAGCCACTGAGGAACCCTCGTGTGATCATTGTAAGCATATCTCCGAACGAATCCGTAGCCCTGATCATGGTCTCTCGAAGCTCCGTTCGTGCTGAAACTGGCCATACCAGAAGGCTTACAGCGGATGTTGCAAGCATTCCTAGCAATATCATCTTCATCATTTGCACAATCTTGTCGTTCGAAAAGACTCCAAGCTGGATTGCGTTCTCCTTCGTCAAGACAGTAATGATGGCCAGACTGGCAAGACTGCATCCCACGTTCACCAACGGTGCGTTGTACTTCTGCTTGAACCATCCAACGAATCCAAGTCCGCCCCCACAGAAGACAATCAATACAAGGGCATAGCCTAGCCTAAAAATTTCAGAGTTAGCAATCGTTCCGCTGACCTCAACGATGGCCTTTGCCTAGAAAGTTGGCCAAATCCCGGAATAGTTGCGACGAGGAACACATACTCAATCAAACCCAGCTGTGTTTCACAGAATACCGAAACGGCCATGGAAGACACCGATATAAAGACGGCATAGCAAAATGCAATAATTCCCAATATCACAGCCTCCTCCATAGACCCAGCGGACCGCGCTGGATGAAAATAGACCGTAATCGTAGCAACGACATGCTTTCCATCCTGATGTCCCAGAAATTTAGCAATCGGAGGGAGGAACGTGCCCATACTGCCAAGTAAATACTATTAAAATCTCGAAGTCAGTAATCGCTCAATAGAGTCGAAAGATTAGAGCTACCGCCAGCGAGCATTTCAATATCCCTTTCGCTGTAGGGGTCTTCAAGTATGCCCAAAACTCTTTCGCAGACTGGATACTGTTATCCACCGCGGTTCGGAACGTGGCAGCCTGCGGATAGCTTTGTACTCGTCTCAACGGCAAGAGCGGATCTACTCCATTTATCGAATTATTTCTTGCAGGTCCATCGAAGTTCGCCGGATTTCGTAGGGTGATCTGTCTGCGAACCCTCTCACCCGTTCCAGGAAGGATGAAGGTGCCATTTCGTAGTTTCTGTATCCAGATGTCAAGTTAGCCAAAGGCTGAGAGCTCCATCAGGGAGAACTTACGCCAAGTTTTTGGCGAGTGAAGCGGCGGAAAGATGGAAAAGCAGGTCCATCTGAAGGAGACGGTGAGCTCATTTTGGCCGTTTCATGGTTTCTGGAGGTTGGATGAGGATGGATGGCGGAGGTTGAAGTGTTGACTTCAATTTGACTTTCTAAAGAAGCTCACCCCAGATTTTTACTTGGCGGCCGCGCTTCCGCTCTGGCGTTGCAGGGGTCTTCGATGCAGATCGCTCACATGCCGTTTATTAGATGAGCCTCAATTTGGTACTACGGAGCAAAGAATTTATTGGGAATATTTGATTTCGTGACCTCGCGGGTCGTACAATCTTGTCCCGTGCAGTAATCGAAGCCATAAAGAAAGAAGTGCTATCCTTTGAGTCGATTCAATAGCAGGCTCAGCCTCTTATAACTCAAGGCAATGGCGTGCTAGACAAAGTCTACAACAACAGCTAGCTAATGGGAATGCTTTTGTGTTTCCAGGGCCTCGTGAATCGTAGTGAGTTCATAAGGCGTTACCGTAGCAAGTATCTAATCGAGGTTCGAGACATCCCATATCTTCACCGATGCATCTCCACCTGAGCTTATAATTTTCTTGCCGCCGTCAACCCAACAGACTCCAGACACACCATCCTTGTGAGCATTCGCAGCCTTCACTCTCTTTCCTGGAGACTTGAGACTCCAAACAAAGATATGCGTGTCCCAAGCTCCGCTGACAGCATGTGTTCCTTCCGCATTCCACGCAATGCTCGTAACTCTTGCAGTATGAGCAGACCATCGATCCGTCTTGATTTCCCAAGAGCTGGTTTCATACACAACGATCTTGCCTTGCGAGTTACCGACTGCAAGAAGGGATCCATCCGGCGAGAAAGCCAAGGCTGATATGTACGCAAGAGACTTCGTAAGCTTCTCTTTGGGAGAGAGCTTGTTGCTCGAATCAACCATGAAAATGTGCACAACATGCTCGGCATCTCCAACTGCAACCAAAGATCCAGAGGCTGCAATAGCGCTGGGAGTTGAGTCTTTGATTGGGACGCTATCGACAAGAGCATCCTTGGCAAAGATATCGACACCCTGGTTTGTAGCAGCGAAGAGTCGACCCTCTGCTGTTGCTAATCCCTGTGGCTGAGCTGATAGTTTTGCGGCCTCTCCAATGAAGCTATTCGAAGAAACATCAGCGAGCCGTAAGGTATCATCCCAGGCGACACTGTGTACTCTATTTGGCGTAGAAACAAATCCTGTGACCTGATTCGAGTGTGTTGAGCCATCTACGGTAGAGCCAATGCCTGACGCAACGTCCCAAGAGCAGACTCTGCCTTCAAAGCTTCCAGTGAAGAAGGTCTTGGAATCGTCGCTTGAACCCAGCGCAGTGATGCTTTTGTTATGTCCTTGAACCACCCTCGTGGGTTTCTGAGTTCCTTCGACGAGATAACTTAGATCCCCATCTAGGTTCAAGCTGACGATCATATCATCGCTCCGTCCAGCGGGCCATGTAACTCCGACCTGATGGTCAGGAACGCTGACATTGCCCTCACCTCCGAATCTCCAGGTTTGAACGGCCTTCAAGTTTTCTGCATCCCAAATCTTGACAGTCTGGTCCGCACTGGCCGTGACAAAGCGCTTAGAGTCTCGTGCCCATGAAACAGCAAAAATGCTGCCCTTGTGCTCTCCCTCGCCAAGGTCAACAGTCGGTTCTCCGGTCTTGCCATGATAAAGCTGTATTCTACGGTCTGCGCCTACAGACACTAGGTGATTCCCGTCGGGAGAGAAAGCAACACCATTCACATAGCCTTTGTGTAATCCACCAAGCTTCGTTTCAAATTTGAATGGCGCACCGTGCAAGAATACCACACTACTATCATCACTTCCTGTAGCAGCTCGCAAAGGTCGTTGCTGACGAATCGACACCGAATTAATGACTGAGGAGTGACCACTGATCTCTCCTACAGAGTTACCGCTATCGGCTGTGATGCAGTGTCCGAAGCGTTCGCGGCCGTCGCCAACTGCTATGATTCGCTGAGAGTCCCCATCCCATGCGATATCATTGATTCGCCCCGAGATGATGTGGTAAGTACCTAGTTCGATCTGTCAGTAACAACACCTTGCAAAATATTCAGACAACATGAAGAATTAACAAATTGTAAGAAGGCTCTTGCCCCCTGATTCACTCAGCCACTATGAGGGATCAAAGAAGTGGTTGAACCGCCTGATAATCCGAGCACTCCCCTTGAGATTCAGGTCGCTCGCTGTATCTCAGCGATTCGCAAACACGGCAAAACCCAGATACCTTTTGTATTGACTCCTTCTACAGCATCCCACACCATCACGGAACCTGACACATCTCCGGACGCAACGTAGTAGCCGGAGGGAGAGAACCGCGCGACTGTGGTTCCGGAAGTATGGCTCGTGTATTGTTTGCTTAGGGAGGGATTGTCGATAGATCGGAGGAAGATGGATTTTCCTGACTAGAGAAGGGACCGTTAGTAGAATCTTGGGAATTAACGTAACGACTGGAATATATAAGACACCAATTGTTCAGAAGCAATGAGCGGTTTCGAATTGTCTTGTAAACACTCTAGTTAGGAGGAGATCCTTTTAAGCTATCGATTGCTCAATAGATCTGAACGACTGAGCTAAAGACCATCGAAGCACTCCTGGGAGGAGAAAACCGCTCGAATCTCTGAGCGATTGGTGTCTTATTTCAGTTCATGCGTTATGGAGGGGCACTCACAGCATACGCGATGCGCTCTCCCTTTGGGTCGGAGGAGAGTTGAGTTGGTCGGCCACGCTCCGTGTTGGGCGAGGCCGCGAGAATCTTGTTGAGGGCGATCGACATATTTGGTGGTGAAGAGAGAGCTTGCGGTCTTGGATCGTTGTCTGGGGAAGTTGAAAGGAGGTCGTGGCCTTGTTTCGGCGCTGACGAGGCTGAAGGCTTGGCAAATGACAGGGGATCAGTGGCTCCAGGAAAAGGATGCAGAATCACTCGATTTCTATCGATGACTGTTTCCGCAGCAAAACCTCTTTATTGGAAATATTTCATATTCTATAACCGAGCAGGCTTCTTACCAGAGTGCGTTGACATGCCGGATTACAGGATTGCCGTTCTGTTGGAGCCACTTTCTCACGAAATACCCACTCAAATTGAAAGAAGCGATCCAAGGTGAATTTGCAATAAGCTTCTCATTGACATTGCAATAGTAGCTTACCAGCAACCCAGGGTATCGTCCGCTCAGAATCCCACCCTCCTTGACCAAGACGCCCTCTTCCGTCCAATGACCCCTTTTAGGCCAGCTTTATACACCATATTGTACTGTACATAAGCTCAAATCCATATACGCCATGCCATGCAATGCTCCTTTGAAAGGAAAGTCATGCCAACGCCAGCAATGCCCAGCCGGAAGACATTGTCATAAATCAAAATCCGCAAAACGAGTTCAACCAGCTATAGCTAGACATGAGTCCAGCAGGTTGTCCAACGAAGACTTGTCCTCATATTCTCCCCCATCCCAGCCCCACTCATCAATTTCGTCGTAATTGTGCCCATTTACCCCATTGATGCCGTTAGTTCCGTTCATACCTCCCATTTCTATATCTTCGTCAGGAAGCTCTCCCAGAATCCTGCCATAACCTTCGGGCCAAGAGTAGTCTTCCCAGGCCTCTAACTCGCCCTCCCGATAGCCAAACATGATTTGCTGTACCACAACGGACATCTGGCCAAGCCCACAATCTCCTATCTCGAGAGCAGTCCGGACATCGGCCATTCCCAGAGGCCCTCTTTCGCTCGCAGCTTTGGCTTCCGTAGGTAGCAGCCCGCTCTTGTCTCGCTGGACCTCACCACGTAGAAAAGCCTCTTCCTCTCTTTCTAGCTGAGTTCGATATTTGTGTGTTTGGATCCAAGTCGAACCGCCCCCAGTTCCAGCACTGCTGGCTGCTCCAGGACCGTTACTTCGTGTTTTGCTAAAAATCGAAGAAAGAACTTCTTTTATGAATGTTTCTGTAGCCACAGACATGAAATATGCTGCATCTGGCGCATTGCCGGAAACAAGACCCGTCTCATAGCATATGGGAAGCATCCGTGTTTCGATAGTTGAAGTATCTGGAAACTCGCCCGAGTCTGATGCCAGTGGTTGGGTCCATCTTTTCCGAATTTCGAGATCCCAGTCTGGAAGCAAAATAAGTATAAACCCATCAGAAAGAGATATGGTGACTTACTTGTCTTATGCAGGCCACCAGCACCAGGCGGTCCAGAATCCGGGACTTTCGAAGCTTTGGAAAGCCGGGGCTGGCCGAACATGCTGGCAAAGGCCTCATAAGGATCAAACTATAAGGGTGCTCTTGTCAGTATATCGGATTCAATTGACGAGTTCCGTTCAGAAACACAGGCTCCTTACCTCGTTCTGGCTGAGATCCTTCAACCGCCTTCTATCTCGACTTGGTAATTGCATAACCTCCGTCTTAAGTCTTTGCTCTGCTGCATCCCCGCTAACTGGCTTGCTCCCTGCCCCCGTTGTAGGCTTATCATTTGCGCTGACCCAACTGGCCACGCCTTGATCAGGCATCTCTCTGGTGACATTGCCGTATATTCCTGCTATAAGCTGGTTATGTAGATGCTCTATTTCGCCCGCTGGTGTAATGAGAAAGTCGTCGATTCTTGCGGATAGCTCTTCTTGGTTCAGCTGGCCTAAGAGGGGAAATATCAGCAATTGTGGAAAATGCGCAAATGACCGAAATGTATCTATATTACAAAACCATGTCTGGGATATATACTAACCCATAACAAAGAGGCTGATAGACTCTTTATATGTTCCCCAGTGGTCGCCAATAGCCACCTTGAGGGCCGTGTACAAAGGCTCGAGATCGATCCTTTGAGGAACATGGCCAGTCTTGGAGGACGATTTTGCGACAGTCGGCGCCGATGAACTGATTGTCTTTGGAGGTAATATAGGGGTTGTCGAGATGGCAGGCCGGCTTAGAGCCGTTGGATCGATGTCTCCAGGCATCTTGAGAGTCGCGCCTTGTGCGGCCTGTACAGCGCGACTTGTGGATTAATCAAGGGCCCATGCGATATACACTGCCAGACGAGTCCAGCGACTGATAATGGAGATGATGCGACACAATTTGGGTTGTTGTGGATGGCCGTAGATTCGCGTTCTGTACTATCAATTTTGGGTTGAAGTCAGGGTCGATTTTGAGGTGGACACAGCGACGTCAGCGGTGTGGATCTATTGCCAACAGGAGCCTCAGAATTAGCGAGCGCCAATAAATCGGCAAGAATGATTCTTATTTTGAGTACTCCGTAACATGCAGTAAGCTGCAGCAAAGCAATGGAATGATGCAAGTGCGTCCAAGTTACATATCATTGATACTCTCCCAGCAGCTCCCAAAATATGCTGCTCTCCACCTTGTTGCATAAGATAACGGAAATTCCACTAGATTTTCGGTCTACAGTTCTGACAATGATAGCTGTCAGGCGCATTCTCCGGACTGACTCCGACGCAGATAGTATGCTGCCAAACCCCACATTTGTCACCAGAAATTCATGCTGGGTTCCATCCTCTTCCTCAGAGCCACAAACACAGCGAATGACTTTGATCTCCTCCTGCTTCATCCGTAGCCACGCGATTGACGTAAGTGTAGAAGAATAACTCCTAGTAGATGAAGAGGAAGCGATGGTACTCTGCGAAGTATCACCTGTCGTAGTGATCGCTCGATGCCTATATCACGCACAGACTGGGCAGGTTCCTCAAATTCCTCATCGGCATTTCTCGTGACCGTGTGGTATTTCTGTTGGATTTCCTGCATCTGGCTATATGCCTAATCATGATCGCTTCAGTTGGGAGGTGGACTTTCACGATTCATTCGGGTATCTGAACTGAGCCTGCAATTCTTCGCCTTCTAATCCAGCTGCCTCGGCCACAATCCCCTCAAGCGCCGTGGAATTTCCATTGGATATCTTGCACTTGACCTGGTGCTCGAGCATCTTCGATTCCTTGGCAAAGCGGGACTTTCATGATCGATTCGGGCATGGGAATGGCCTAGCTGAGTATTTTTCTTTGCGGTGGTCTGATAACTCCTCCTTTGTGCTGCATCTACAATCACAGCGACTAACGGGACAACGGATTCTCCCTTGAAACCGCCACGTACAGTCTGCTAGATGCTTGACCGGTTCGTCGAGGGGTGTGGAACCGGCGGATGGAGAAAATTGTATTGAAATAGAAGACTTTCTAGGCCTTGCCCCAACTGGGCTGCAGCATTTCCTTCGGCTTTCTACAACGAGTAAGGCGTCCTGGTACGCCTCTCTATTCTCTTGAAGCTCTGCTTGTCCAAGGTCATTGTCTGTCGTTCTGCTGATTGCCATTGTATTTCCAGTGAGTATTCCAAGGCCCTCGTCAAAGCAATGATCAACCATTTTTGGTTATGTAGAGAAAATTGACCTGCAGGTCTTTATCAGGCATGTGAAAGGCTGCTTTACCCCCTTCCCGCGCTGGATCACTTCACCGCTTCTGCTTCCACTTCTGCTTCTACCTCCACCTCCGCTATCACATCTTCTGCTCCCGATTCGGTATTTTCAATGAACAGTCCACCTTCGGTCCGAAGGCACTTGTTATAATGATCAAGCATCCTTTCTTTTGTGGAGAATTTTGACTTGCTGTCTTTATTCCAACACCTGAGTGGCTTCCTGGACAGGCTTCGTTTTCCTTTCTAGTTGGACCCCTCTACCCTCCTCCCCTCCTCTTTCTAGAAATGCCTCGTCAGCGGTTCTCTTGGCTCCTATGGTATCTTTAATGGATTTCTCGATATGACGACACTCGGGTTGATGATCAGTCAGCTTCTTTTCTGTTTTGAAGTAGTGTGTTCTGCAGGGTGCGTTGGGGCATTTGAATAGCCTTGGTTGGCGTCTGACTCTTTCCGTATCCTTTAGGGTCTCACCATTCAAGACCAACTGAAAGTCCTCTTTAAATGCTATCTCGGACGGGTTCAGCTCAAGTGAATAGACGTCTACGGGGAAGTTTGCGTTAGAGTTGGAAATTTCTGGCGCGTCCGGCGAGCTATGGACTCTGATATAATAGATACGCTGTTTCGACTTGGCCTAGGCCCAACCACTTCGTCGAGAGGTCTATAAGGAGAGCTCGTTTGGTTATTTCTCCAGTAATACCAACATGGGGATTCATTTATGAACTATGCTATGGGACCCAGGGTCCGTGGTGCCCCTGGGAGTAGCTTTCCCCCTAGAAAAACTATCTCGAAAACCAACTGATCGGCATCTTCCCAGGTGTTTTGAGATCTTTATTACTCTGTCAAACTCGATGTAGAAACATTTTTGACCAATGAGGATTTCAAGGTTGAGTGGCCTTTATAAGTCGAAGGCATTCATCGTGCATAAAGGAGCAATAATTTTTCTCCTTTGCATTCCTCCGGCATTCCTATAAAAATGATTAGGACTTCCAAGGTTCTATCAAACACCACCATCAGGTTTAACCAATGGAAAAGCAGAGTCGTACCTTTCCAAGATTCATTGAAAACTGTAGAACCCCTGTGTACTTTTCTAGTACCTGAAAAGCCACTTCTGTATAGAATGCGCATTGTTGATACTCATCGTTATCGAAATCATGAAAGTGTCCAGGCCTTAAGCTTTTCGACTTTGCTTCGGCCGGCCTTCATATATGCTTGGATTAGCTTCACGAGCTCTATGAGAGTTGGGAAATATTTGTCGAAAGCCGTTTGGTCAGTCCATTTGCGTTTCTATACATATGAAAATTACTGTTAGGAATGGAAAAATGTTGATATAAGTAGCATGGCATATATAAGCAAAAATATGACAAATGAAAGTAGATCCCCATACACTCGGTCCAGTAACTCCTGTTTCAGCTGATGGTAATACCTTTGGAAGCCCCCGCTCGATAATAGTATCATTGATTATCAAGTTGGGATCCAAACCTGGAGCATTCACTGATGCAGAAGCGGTAGAGCTCAAGGATGAGTGAGAATGAGGATCCATCGCAGAGAACGCCTCTTGGATACCAGGAAGCTGCTGGACGACATGAGGCATATCAATATCAGAAACGGTTAGAACATCCATAAGAGAATCCATTGGATCCTGAAGGATGGAGTTGGTGGTTCTGATGTTCTGAGGAATGAGGTGTGAAGTTGAATCGAACCTCGCCAATTTTGTCAACCCCAAGCAACCAAGCAACCTGATCTGGCAACTGTTTAAGTTGTATTAAATACTTCAAACATGTCAATTATTGGCTTTAGATATCCAAGCCAACGAAATAATCCCTTTAAACCTTCCTGTACTGTTGAAATAAATAAAAACCATCATATCTGAAGACGTGGAAAACATAACAATTTAAACAACATAAGTGTTCAGGGGTACAAGATGTCGAAGTAGATCGCGGTCATATCCTCTTCTACCCTTCTTGTATCTGACAAAGTCCCAGGGAATTCCAAGAGCGAAGCACCAAAGATTAATAGTATTCTAGACTTTGAGTTCGCTAACTCGGTAGACATCACCGCCCTCTCGCTCACCTACGCGTCTCCTACTACCGACATCCACACTTGAAAATGCCGCAGCACTGGAACATTCAATCATTCGCAATTGCATCTTCAGTACTAGATATATTATTCTATTCTCAAGAGCATTCTCTCCAGTGTCTCTCGAGTTATTGATATCTGCAGAGATATCTTTTTCACAACTCCGGTTTCACTTCACATTTTCTTCCCTCTCACACTCAAAACTTCCTACAACTGTACCCAATCTCGACCACTTCCAACGCTTACCAACACTGTTTACTCTTGATCTCTTTTGACCTCTTGCTGAATCAATTCTTCAGACACATCGCCACGAACTACACGGTTTTCTCGCTCGCCTTTCCAGCATCTGTTACCGCGAACCGTATAAGCTCGATACAATGTCGGCAAAAGAAGCCGGAGTCTCGAAGGCTCAAATGTCAAAACCTTCAAAACCGGTGGTGCAAATGACTGCCGGACAAGTCAAAGCTGAACAGAATGCCGAGGAAATCTGAGCAGCAAGAGCAGCCGAGGAAAAGGAGGTGAGTGACAGATCTTGGATTCTCCATTGAAAATACCGCATATGACATTAATGAACTGTAGCACAAGGAATGGATGTCGGTCGTTGATCGCCAGGTATTCGAGGGCCATTACTACGGAGTATCCCATGCTAGGTTGTTCGATGAGATCGGATAGGGCTTGATGGGACCGGACGACTTACCACGATACCGACCATTCATTCGAAGAAGTCTACGGTAACTGGGCTGGTAAAGCCCTCGGACAGGCCTTTGCATTGCAGGTCCCCTGCAACCAACGAAAAGTGCGAATACCTGTATTTCGAAGGGAAGCCGCTCCTACAACCTTACTCCGCTGCGCAGTCGATTCTCGATGACAAGATTGGTGAACTCTTGCCGTGTAAAACTGGTGAAAGAGCAGAGTTTATCAGTACATTCAAGAGACAATGGTCGAGCGAATCCAGCGATTTCAACGGCAATACCTCACACTCCGCAATTTTGACATGGGAGAGTCCAATCTCCTCCTGGACATAAGGCTGACCAAATCTTTGAACTCGGTCTTGATGGGTTTTCTGTAGGGTAACCCGAAACCAAGTTTGCTTGTTAATACAAGAATGAACCTATCTTTGGGCTTACCTGTTGTAAGAAAGTGCACTCTTGCGGCGAGGGGGTGAGTATCTGCTATGGTTTCTCCGTTGCGAAGTTCGGTACACCAATACAGCTTTCTCAAGTCGATATGATAGTTGCGCAACTTGACGTAGACGGCCCTACAATTTTGGTCCGCCTTTATCATTTCAACGGTAAGACCATAGTATTCGTATTGCTTCGGTCTATTTCTAGGCTGATTCGTACGGTAGCAGACCTTCTCTGTAGGCTTGATACTTCGACGAACCCGCTTTCCTTCGTTATCAAGAAACTATCTACTAGTTTCTGGATTTCGCTGAACGGTAAGTGCGTTGGTAAAACTGGGTGCCCAAGGTCTTCATGCCTCCCCAGTTCCTGCGAGAAAGATTGGTATCTTGTCTGTTGTGAAGAGCAGAGTGTAGGAATCTGCATCTCCTTTACGACACTCCACTGTTAGGACGAGCTAAAACCAGGCGATGATATCCAGATCTGGTAATGTCGTCTTCCTTGTTGTTCAGGTGGAGATATGCCATCAGTTGAGGGTATTCCCGATGAGAATACCACAACGTCAAACCTTTGCTGGATGATCACAGATCAAACAGGCCAGGTTGCCAAAAAGCCAGATATATGGTTTAACGACAAATATTCTGACGATGGTACTGAGTCGAAGTCACACGTGGATGCTCTTCGTCTGCAACTTTCCGCAAAGCGCTACCGAGCGAAGGCCGAAGCTATCCAAGAGAATGAAAGCTCAAGGCGCAATACATCACAGACAAACGAATGTGGGATGACAAGATCCGACTGCAAATTCAAGAGTCTGGAAAGTCAGTAGTTCAACCACCATGGAGACACGTCAATCGACTATCAACGAAGGGATCACTGAAGCGGTTAAGAAATTGCTCGAGTAAACGTTGGCTGGGGAGTCATCCATTCAGTTGCACGGAATATCCAACGGAGCCACCCCGAGCTGATACTCGTACAGAACAAACTGAACCTTCCTAACAAGTCTGGCATCAAATCTGCTGTTATGAACAATGAACGGATCTGGAAGGGTTTAGAGGGATGGTACCTGGAAGAATTCGGAGAAAAACTTGATCATATTTCAAAGAATTGGAATGATCCCGAAATCAACGAATGCGGAGATCTCATTGATAATTCCATCTCCTTCAACTCTTCGATTGACATTACTAATATCATGGATTTTCCGTCAGACGGGTGCTCTGGGGTGCCTATTCGGCGAAGAAAAAAATGGCCGAAATTGGTACGCGCACAACACTAAGATCCTTACTTTAGCAATAACAAAACTTCTACAAAACTTTATTAAATTTGCTGGAACTTGATTTTAGAGCTCTAAGGAAGTTAAACTGCCTTTCGCCTAATTTTTGGAAATTTTTATTAAGGTTTTGTGGTTGTTCTTTGAGCTTGAAAGTAGAACGTAGTTTTGGTAGGAACCGACCAACAGCGGCCACTTTTTCCTTCCCCGAATAGGGTGCGTCGAGAGGTTGGTAAACGTGGGGAGTTTCCTTTAGGACATACGATGAATGACATTAGCAATGGGTGGGACGACATTATCACAGGGAGATACCATTAGAATTTCCATCTCTGTGCTCTTATGAATAATCACAGAATTTCATGAGTAACTTGCACATATTTTGTCACGTGCTTAGTTTTAGCGGATTTGACGGCGAGTCGCGTCAACGATATTTCGCGTTTACGGCTTCGAAAACAAGGACAATGGTTTTGCGCCTCAAGGGGTATCGAAAACAAAACATACTTTTGCAACAATGCGGTCATGTCTTCTCGAAGTCAACGTGTCAGTAATGGTATTGACAGCTTAGTGCGACGATTACTGGTGGACATTCCGGGTGAAGACGCTGCTGCCGCCGACGAAAGAGAACTAAATGCTGTGGATTTTGTGCGCGAAGTTCTAGAGAGGTATATCGCCTTCAATCCTTCCAAAGGCAACAGACTAATCCGTTTCTTTGCGCAGCTCTAAAACTCCAGCTGTAGTCGCAGATGTAAACCAAGCCTCTGATCTGATCAAGAAACGATTGATACAAACGAATCCAAGCCCCGACAAAGCTCTTAGGTTTACAAATCTATACAGCAGACTCCTCTCAATCCCCGTAATATCTCAAAAATGGGCCGTTCTATATTTCCTGTACCAGCTGGGAGATCAGCAGCAATCAATACCACCGACACTCACAAGCCCATTCAAAAGCCCCATCAAAAATCGCGAGAAGAGAAACTTGGAGGATGATCGAATACCAAAATCGCCAGACTACGGTTCCAGGAGGGAGGAGAAGGCGTTTCAAGACGCATTTGCACCTGAGGGACTGAAGAAATTACCCACACGTGAAGCTGGTCAAAGGGATAGACAGGAAGAAGAACAAGCATTCGCAAAGAATGCCGCAATTCAACGAGAAGGCGTTTCGCTGAAGACGGCAATATTAGCGGAAAACTATGTCGAAATCGATCCGCCAGAAACGGCTCTTCTCAGAGATTTGCCATTCACATTACAAGGCTTGTCCTCGACAAATCTACCCTTTTCCTCGCAGTCCACTTTGAAACTGCCAACTACGTTACCCGTGCCAATCATATCGATTCTTCACACTCTCGCGGAGCCCTCACTTCTGTATAGAGGACTGGCTTCTTTCGTACAGTCAGCTGATGGTGGTCTCCTTGGCCAAAGTCTCCGAGCTGCAATTGCAGGTGAGCTCAGATCATACCTCGGATTAGTAGCTACATTAGAGGGCCAAATTCGACGAGCTTTATCGTCTCTAGATGAGAAAGCACCAAGAGGAGGCATTGGGAAGGCTGGTGTCACTCTAAAGAGATGTGTAGTCTGGACTCGAGAAGCGACGATGGGTCTGCGGTTGATGAGTTTGATCAGTGAGGAGTCAAAAAGCAAAAGAGGTGGCCAACTCATTTCACTCATACATGGATTCTCGTCATCTCACGGCGATCCGATGGTTGGGGCCTTTGCTGAGCGCTTGCTGATTCATGTCACGAGACCCTTTTACGACATGTTACGACAATGGATTTACGATGGAGAATTATCTGATCCTTACCACGAATTTTTCGTTTCGGAACAGGACCCTAATGCAGTCAATGATACCCCTGATGCCAGGAGTCGAGGAGGTGCAAGCAGTGTTTGGGAGGACAAGTACAAGCTTGACGAGGACATGGTTCCCAGCATCATCACCCAAGACTTTGCTCAGAAGGTCTTCCTTATTGGAAAATCTCTCAACTTTATCCGCTATGGATGTGGCGACTCCCAGTGGGTCGAAGAATACTCTAAAGCCGCGTCCAAAGAACTACGATATGGCGACACGGCTACACTCGAGACCTGGATTGATGAAGCATACAAGACGACCATGGAACGTCTCATACATTTGATGGCCGAGAAATTCCATCTGTTTGAGCATCTGAAGGCTCTCAAGAACTACATTCTCCTCGGCCAGGGAGACTTTATTGCACTTCTTATGGAGTCTCTGTCTTCCAACCTGGATCGGCCTGCAGGCGCACAATATCGTCATACATTGACTGCACAATTGGAACATGCTATTCGAGGTTCCAACGCTCAATATGACTCGGCTGAGGTCCTGCGCAGATTGGATGCTCGAATGCTTCAGTTGTCACATGGAGACATTGGCTGGGACTGCTTCACCTTGGAGTACAAAATCGATGCTCCTGTCGATGTCGTGGTAACGGAATGGGGAAATCGCCAATATCTCAAGGTCTTCAACTTTTTGTGGCGGATTAAGCGCGTTGAGTTTGCGCTGTCGTCAACCTGGCGCAAGTGTATGACTGGAGCTCGAGGAGTGCTACAAGGGGAAGATGCAAACGTTGCACAGACTTGGAAACTCACAAGAGGGGCTCTGGCTGAGATGATTCATTTCATTGGGCAACTGCAATATTACATTCTCTTCGAGGTCATCGAAAGCTCTTGGGATGAGCTGCAGACCGCTATTCATAAAGAAGGCTGCACGCTGGACGACCTCATCAAAGCCCACACCAAATACTTGAACGCAATCACGCACAAAGGTCTTCTGGGTGCAAAGAAGAAGCATCATGGAGAAGTCGACGAGAACACTTTCATGGTTCAGCTTGGCGAGATCCTCCGACTTATGCTTAGCTACCGCGATGCCGTAGATGGGTTGTATAGCTGGTCAGTCTCCGAGTTCACGAGGCGCCAAGGAGCCGATGTCCGAACAGAATCAAGACGGGAGGACGACGAGGGATTACTGGTTAATACACCGGCAACAACTCGTCGTGGACCCCGGCACCTGCCAGATTCAACGCCCGCTGGGATCGTGGAGGATTCCATACCAGACGAATTTCCTGTTTTGCAAGACCGACTGCAGGCTCTGGGAAGTCATTTCCGGTCAAGAGTGTGCTTGTTGTTAGGAGACCTAGCATACCAGCCAGATGTTGATATGAGATTTTTGGGAGTTGTTATGAATTTTAATGATGTGTATCAGCCGGTTAGGAAGAAGTCTAAGTCTGCTGGGAAGGAGCAGGCGAGGAATTCAGCGAGGGCTTGATGGAAATATGAAGGGCGTTTGCGGAGGCGTACCCAGGCGGTAGTTAATGCTGCATAGGTAGATATCAGCGCGGAATGTCGAGACGCATTTTCATCACAACCTTATTGTTGGTACTCTTTCTTTCTCGAGTAAATTCTCTCTCCGCGTGCAAGTCCAGGTTCGCACCAGCTAGAATGCCTGTGATCCTTGACCGAGATTTCAATGCGTAAAACCAGCTCAACAATTGTGCTCGCGCAGTCTTGTGGTGACTGCTGGCCGAAGTGATGAGTTTACGTGGGTAGCTAACAACCTTAGAGCCTGCTGCTGCTGCGACGGCTGTTGTGGTCTTCAATCCTGCACTGCTTCTGTCACGATTGGGGTAGCCACGTCGTCTACAATTGCTGTATTGACGATTGAACAGACGAAAGGAAGTTAAAGTATATCACTCTACGTTGTTTGAAATGCTACTGCAATAGTTGGGGGCACTTTGAATTCGTCATATAATGTTTCTTTTTGAGGTATGGGTACTTAGTGGGTATTTCTCTTTGTTTGAGCGGTTGAGGCAGGCCGGAACTCTAGGATGGTGTTGACAAAGCCCAAAACTCGCAAGGCCTTCCTGTTCTGTAGGTATAGTAATGAAGTATCATTGACACTGTATACTCGATGCGACAGATTGAATACTTAAGTAGATTAAAGCCCGTGATATTCGACCGGGAAGAAAAATTATACCGGGCATCTTCGGCTCTTCCCACAATGAGTCACTTCCGTTACCACCTTGATAGATTAAAATAAGAGAAAAACTCTCACAAATGGATGGTTGGCCGAGCGGTTATGGCGCTGCACTCAAGAAATATTCTTCTAAGTATTACTTAGAGTATTGCAGTCTCGAAAGAGGCATGGGTTCGATTCCCATACCATTCAAATTCTCTTTTGCTAATTCTTCCCCCTTTTGCTAAGCGAGTTGCAGCTTAGTGAGATTTTTTTGCTTGATGGACAGACTTTTTAGCTCCCGTTTTCAAGCGAGAAGTATGAACGACCTAAGGCAATCACGGGTAGGCAATACGGGCTCACACATTTATATATCCCACTAACTTGGTTACTGGTAGGGATCTCATCTGCCAATCGCTGCAGTATGATAGACGCGACTTCACAAAGAATCAAACTATGCATCATTTCTTCAACATAAGGTATATTCAGAGCTCAAAGAAGCCATTTCCTCGGCGACTATCATCTAAGCCGACTCGTACCAATACTCCAAACACCATGCTAAATCCACCCCTTTTCCTTTCCATACCCTTCAAATCAAGCAAAATGGATACCCTCCTCATTGAAGGCAAACAACAGCTTCAAAAAGTCATTTTCATCGCACTTCCCTGCCCGCTTATCCGCCAACTCCGTAACATCTTCCAACACCTTCCGAATCTTCTCCCTCACCAACTCTGCAACCCTGGTCTTCTTCCTCTTACTCTTCGTCTTGCCCCCATCTTCCCTCGCCACACGCTCCTTCTCCTCTTTGAAAAATGCAGGCGTCTCATCCTCCTCATCCCCATCAACATCCATAATCCCACCCCACTCCTCCTCCTCCCCTCCCACCATCTCAACATCCTCTTCCTCACCAACAACGGTATTATCAACCACAACATTATTCATCGCGCACCAAACCCGATAATTCCTCTCCACCATCGCCAACACCTCCTTTGTCCCCAACCAAGAGGCACGCAGAGTCCTATTCTTCCTGACAAAGCAAATCCGCAACATGCCATCCCACTCATCCCAGCTAACACCCGGTCTCTCCGTCCCTATCTTGGGCTCTATCCGCACGACTGAGGATTCAACTTGTGGAGGCGGCTTGAAGTTGTTCTTGCCTACTTTCATGATATGAGTGATTCTCGCCCAAAACTGCGCGTTCACTGATAAGCGGCAGTAGAGGGAATCGCCAGGCCGTGCCGTGAGGCGGAGTGCGAATTCGCGCTGGAACATGAGGATTGAAGTTCGCGGTGGGTTCGGCAGGGCTAGTAACTTAAAAACAAGAGGACTGGAAATCTATCACAAAATCAGCACCTCAACCCCTCTCTCAAAGCCAAAAACACTTACCTGATAAGGCGTATTACTAATACAAACATCGAAATGCGGCAACTCAGTCTTAATCACGTCCCCAAGCAAAACCTCCAATCGTTTCTGTTCCGGCATTGTTTGAACCCGTTTCGTGACCTCAGCAGCCATTCTGGGATCCAATTCCACCGCTATAACTTTCTTCGCTTTCTCCAATATCCGTACAGTTAAGTTCCCGGTACCGGGGCCGACTTCAAGGACGACGTCGGAGGGCTTGAGGTTCGCTTTTGCGACGATGGCTTCTGCGACTCCTGGGTTCTTGAGGATATGTTGACCGACGTTCGTGTTGAATTTAAAGACGTTGTTAGTCGTTGCTTGCGCTTTGGAGTATGGGGAGGAGGAAGTGGCTGCGCTGTTGCGCTTGTTGGGCTTGAGTTTGCCCATTGTTGTGCTGTAGTGGATGAGAGTGGGAGCGATGGGGCTTGAAGTCGCAACTTTTTTTTTGCGCCTCACGCTTATCAGCTTATCGAGATTTTGGCGTGCGGTCACGTGCTGGAGGAGGTGCAATTCAGGTTCCCCCTTTTAAGTTCCCTGAATAGGGGAGAGGTAGTTGACGACTATTGCTTTTCACATATAGATGCATTTCGATAAGTGGGGGCAAGAAAAGGTGCCATGTTGGCTTGAGTTCCAACAAAACGAGAGTATCACGTGGTGTCTTCGAGCTGATTCTGACCTGAGTCTGGCAGAGGTAAAACGGAGATGTTCTCTCATTGTGGAGGTTTCAATTCCATGGTTTCTTTTGCAAATCTTGGATCTACGACTTAACAATCCGGAGTGACTGGGACTTCGAGCTAACCTTCTGGCTGCTGCCTAATCTCTCCCTCGATCTTGGAGGTATCGCCTTTTCCTGACCTCTTTGGATACTTGCTTCGTCTCCCTTCGTCTGGCCACCTAACTCATTCCTCTTGACTCCTCTTTCAAAGCCTGTTCCTCGGCCTCTTCACAAGTGACAACAGCTGCAGTACCAAGCACAGCCCTTCGTTGCGATAGCAAAGAGAGATTTTAAACCCAAAGGCAGTGTCAAGTGAGCTGGGTCTTTATCTCTGCAGAAATCAGAGCAGTACTTGATGCTATCCCAATTCTTCTGCAACTTGAATTAGCTTGTTGTTGACATCACCGAGGAGGAAGGTAAAGTGGCTGTTTCCCATACTGAGGAGTTTAGGGCGTGACGGACTTGAATACTTGGAAATCAAGCAGTCAAGTAGAAAAAAGCGATATAAAATGGCACTTATGGAAGATGAATAGAAAACACCTGTGCCGTTGTGCCTTGTCGCCGCCGCCACCCTTTACGTCCTTGATGCACACCTCTCCCAAAATCCTCAGAGGCGCATCTCGTGGGCGTGAATTCAGGGTTCAGAACACTCCTACCTCCCTTTGCCTGAGGAACGAAGTCATGGATGCAAAGAGAAGAACTCGCCTCTCAATTTTTGCACCATGTAAGTTGTCGCACACAAGTTGCGCATATCTTCCTGAGTGCACCTGAAATGGAAGCTTGCATTGCTCATGGCTCTCGCGTGATATTGTGTTGCGTTGTTAAGGTCGCAGTGGAATCATATGAGAGGGGTGGGGTCCACGTGAACTTGGCGTGGGGGAATATGTCTGGGAGGAGTGGGTGGGTGGTGAGATGGACGGGAGTGAGCGAGGACGGTGGCTCACATCAGACGGGAGATGGGTGACCAATGCGGGTTCCTGCTGAAGTCTCACTCCCTCTTCGGGAAATCTGGATCACTTGGTGGGTTTCTGGAATTGTTTGAAACGTGGACGAGTGAGATGGCGGGTTTTGCGGCTAGGATCGATCGAGCAATTTGAGGCGTGGGTGTACTTTGGAAGTACCGGAGAGACTGGACAGAGAATTTGATAATAAACTCTTGAAGACGAATCTGCATTACTGTGCATATGTGACTTGTAAAGTTCTCCATATTCATTCAGATGCAGTACGTAATACTGTAATAAGTATTCAAAGATGTCATTGCAATTCCAGCTTGTCTCTCCCCAAATCAATGATGTAAGCCCACTTGGCGAACTGTCACTCGATAATGCGCCAAATATATTTTTCCGGTTGGGCTATTTCGAGTCCCCCTCTTCTTTCCACAGGACAAAATATCACACCTAAAAGTACCAAGATACAGGTTTTTGCGATGCAACAAGCTATCAAGTGACCTCAACTCGACTGCGCCGCATCCTTCCATTCGTGAGGGGCAAGCCACTCTTCATAAGATCTACATGCGATTTGTTCCAGGCCTCGGCGTCCCGTGAGAAAAACGCCCATCTCCCGCAATTTCGTCACTACATTTTGGGCAAGGTGGTGTGAGGGCAAACTGCAGCCTTGTGGACGGCGGCCGTTGAAGGATGAAGAATCAGGCATGTAAAAGCCGATTCCGTGGTCCCCGATTGGAATTGAAGTGCGCTATTTTCAAAGGCCCCTCGGTCCAGGAGAAGAAGAGTTTTTCAAAGTTGTACCATGGTTGCGACTGATTCAGCTTTTCAGGAAAGGGCAAGAAGTCCGTGAATAATAGCAAATGCCACGCAAGACCAAGATGAATGAGCTAACCTAAGATCTGTCTCCTTTCAAAATCTCGTCACACTTCTGTCTGGACCTGTCACCACTAAAAAGGCCTAAATCCCAAATCAAAAACCAGCGCATAGCCAGCCCTCGCACTCTCTGGCCAAACGGAGCTTTACAACTTCTGAGACCAGGTCCACAATAAGCAAGTTCCCCGTTTTGCTTTGTTTAAATTGTTCATAATCATTCACCCAAATTCGGCCATTATTAGAGACATCCCGCAGCCCAGAGCCGTTTTTTCCCCCTGCACTAAAGGTCGTCTCTGGTCCACCGCTTCGGAGCTTATGACAAACGCCAAAAACGAGCAAAGAATCCACTCTTTCTACACTACATCCGCACTACCTACGACAACGATCACTCTCCTGGACCCCTGGATGGCCAGCATCCCTTCTTTCCATGTATCCCTTCCTGCGCTAGTTACTAACTGCACTGGAGAAACTACCAGAACAAGTCGGGACTCGTTCCCATTCGCGTATTGCTGGTCGCGATTAGAGTTTACCAGCAATACGTCGTGCCACCGCTGAGTTCCTTCCATTTTATACCAAGACCGTCACGATGGACAACAAAACCTTCACCTCCATTTCTGGCGCGACGCAGGAGACTGCTGAACCTATAGAAGATACGACTGCTACGGGCTCATCAATCGTTCAACCAACCTCAACAACCACCAAACCAGTCCGCGAATCATCTACATCTTCAATGCCCACGACAAAGAAACTCCAACCAAAACGAAACACATCCGCAACCAATTCGCCAATACCTTCGAGAGAATCATCACCAGTCAGACCCCACCTTAAATCCAATACGTCCAATCGTTCAACGGCAGGCGCTGGCAGATCAAGAAAGAACAGTACACAAGACCTCAGTCCATCACGGTCTGCTAGCGCAACCACCAATCCTCCGTCTGCAGCCGCTACCCAAAGAGCACTGTCTGCTGCAACAACCCCGAATTTGCACCCAGTTACCTCTGATACCACAATAAAGGCGCCAGTACCCCAGAAACCTTCTGTGACCACTGAGGTCAAGGAGATCCCTCGCTGGCCCATATCTCCAAGACTACGATCCCCACCGCCTGTCAATAAGCCATCTATACTGTCACCGCGCAAGACTGAGCAAGAAGTCCCAGCGATCAATGTTCAGAGAATATCGCCCTCAGAGCAACAGGAGGGAAAGGCGTCCACGGATACTGAGGTAGACGATTCGTTATCACTACCTAGTGGCATGAGAACACCCGCAAGAGGGGCTAGTGGTACTAGTTCAACACTGGAGACGGTGCAGGAGATCAGCCAACCGAACACACCTGGATTAGGGCTTGACGGCATTCTTGAGAAGGCGGAAAATGGCACGGCTAGGCTGTTGACCGATCAAGACAACCCCATGGACAATGCTTTCAGCAAGAACACTAAGGCAAAAGCAAGCAACGAGAGTGGTAGCGACAGCGGCGGAAAGGGGGAAATCAAGATGCGGTCGACCGCTCCTCCCACGTCGTTACGGCCTAATGCCCCTGCCAAGGCGTACAGCACAAATACATCTACTAGAGGGAAACAATCCAGTGAGGGTTCAACAAAGAACATGACAGTTGAGACCGAGACAGTTAGTTCGATACCTCAAATGGCCGTTGGCGGACCGGGGGTTGGAAACAATGGAAGCATTCGAGCCAAGCCTAGTTCAGAAACCATCCGGCCGAAGAAAGAGAAGAAGAAGACTGCGCGGAAGACCCCATCAGTGACTTCTGGCACGGGTAAGCACCCTTATCCGTCAAGATCCAGACTTCATTCCCATGATATTACAAGAGAAGACATATCAGCAGATGTGTCACCATCGCAGTCTCCAGAACAGTCCTACAGTCAAGGATTATATTATCCCTATGATAGCAGTGGTGCAACCAGCCCTGAGCGTCCAACGTCACAAGCGTGTCGTAGACCGAGTTCGAACCCTTTATAATGTAGGTTCTATGCTAACCAGAACATATCCAGCATCTTCAAAAGCAGATATTTTCGAAGCCAAAGTCGCCAGCGCCGTCGACGAAGCCAATTCTTCTGATTCCGAGGAAACCTTCGTCTATGAATCTAACCCACCAGATGCGAACGATCGACCTCGACGATTTCACTCACGAACGCCGAGTGCAACGTCCATGGCGAGTCAAGTCGATCAAAGAAATGGATCGCGTGCTATTATGGATGGTGGTCACAGTGTGGCTATGAAGAAGAGCATGAAATTCGCAAACTCATACACCAGTGATCGTCCAGAGCAGGCAGCGGGTGAAGACGATGGGAAGGGTACAGCTCGGAGTAATATGGGTACAGGTAGAGGAACGACACATCATCATCACATAGGCCGATGGGGCCGCAACGGCGGCAACGGCCACGCATCTCTCTTTGATAACGAATCTCCTTTTCCAAATGCATCAAAACCAAAATCAAACCTTGGGGGAAACACTCCTAGACATTCATCACGGCCTACGAGTCCTAGGGTTTCGAATGTTAGAACTGCGGGTAATGGGAAGAAACAGTCACCGATTTCATCAGGGTACGATCTAGATGATGGGGCGGACGATGAGCGGACGCCACTCATTGGGACCGTTCGATCTGCGCGGTCTGGGCGAAACAGGAGACCTGCTGCTTCGTCAATGCGACAACTGGAGCACCAGGCATCGAGGGATGATAAATCATTCTTCGCTCGATTTGCGGGCTGTCTAGCTCTAACTGTGATGATCCTTTTGGTCATTTCAGGAGCAGTTGGGTTCATGTTCGCGACCACTCAACCACTCACGGATGTGAAGATACTAGCGCTGAAGAATGTCCTTGCAAGCGAGCAAGATGTCATCCTTGACGTCCAAGTACAAGCACGGAATCCAAACCTGATGGCTGTTGCAATCGACTCCGCAGATCTAGTCGTATTTGCGAAATCGAAATACGCAGGCACGGATCATGAATGGTGGAAGAGACCTCACGACATGATGAGACGAGGGCTACGCTGGCGAGACGACGATCCTTCTGATCCCCCGAAAGGCGGCGACCCAACTACCAATCCCAACCTGGAAATCGGGCACATCTACGAACTCTACAGTCCTTTAACATTCGAAGGTTCTCCATTCAAAGGTTCGATTTTCACATCCGTTGGCCAAATCCGTGTCGACCATCCAGGCAACGAAACAACACCCGCCGGTAGCCAGCGATGGGGTCGAGTGGTTCAGCACAAATTTGACCTCATTATCCGAGGTACGCTTAGGTATACCTTACCTCTGAGCCAGAAAGTCAGGAACATCAGCGTGGAGGGACGAGTGACGGTGAAGCCGAATGCCGCGGACCAGGATCCGGATCTGCACATCGAATAACCCGCCCGACGATGACCGAACACTCTTTAGAGTGCGTCACAAAGTGGTAACCAGAACCACAATTTCCTTTGTTCTTCAACTATAACGATTCTTCTTTGGTGTTTTTGAGAGTGCTGTATATTGAGCGTTGCGTTTGCATTACAAGCGAAAATCGAATCAGCGAAGGCGTGAAAAAGGATACAAATAATGGGATGACAGCAGGCGCAAAAACAACCCCTTCAAAATACATAGGTGGCATCAGGATGGAATGGACTTGACCTTTTTGCTGAGTTTGGATGATTTTAAAAGTGATCGCATCGGCGCTTTACTCTCTTTGCTTTCTTTGTCTATTTGAGCTTCTTTGAAAGGAAAGCAACAGAAGTTCGGTTTGGGGTACTTGGGAATAATTCTGCAATTCTGCACTCGGGCGCGGGACTTTAGACGGTGGGATGGGCGGGGAAACGAGCAGTCGTTATCCTCTTGCCTTTTACGGCCGATTTGCGTTGATTTGGGAACTTGGGGGAAGGGGTGTAGAGTATGATGGGATGAAGGAGAGGAGGGAGGAATTTGTACAAATGGGAAAGAAACGGAAGGGAAGGAGATCTGAGGAGATAATGGGGAGATGGATGGGTATGGTGGAGGTGGGTGATCAATGAAAGAGTATATATGTGCTGTAAGATGAATTGAGAGCTTCCAGATAATGATAAATGGAAGTCTTCATCTTGATTTTCGGTGTTGTCTTGGGGTGCATCTCAGAGTCATAAGTTCTGTCAATTAGCCACATCTCTGGGCTGGCCTAAAGCCTGGGAAACACCCTGAAACCAATTCCAATCGCTTAGCAGCCTATCAGCCATAGTGTTTATGGTACTCTCCCCCCTAAATGAATGTAATAGTGGGCCCTTGTCGACAGGGGATTTTGTATGGTAGAATGTCTGTGCTCTAAGGGCCCACTGTTACATTCATTTGGTGGGGGAGGAGTACCTAGATTTTCACACTTCGTTCCTTCCTCGTGTCCTCATGCGTTTCTCCTCGAGACCAAGCGTCAACATCCATCACAAACCACTAGAAGAAACGAAGGGAACATCTAAGATCGTAACTAACAATCAGGTCGTTCTCATATATCTTAGAAACACAAGCGTCACCGATTGCAAATTGCGCCTTCCTCAAAGTTGAGGTCGACATGCATATTGAATCTGCGGAAGTATTTGCATCAATAGAACAGCACAAGAGTGACAAGATTACACGAAATGTTCGATCTCTAGTTCGAGAAGGAGAGGAACGTGTGACACACAAGCCAATATTTCATTTTGCTGACTTACTTCAACCGTACCGTTGAGTTCAGAGACTGCCACGAGATTACGGGGAGGCGTATCAATACTGTCTGTACACACTCCTTCTCACTGATCCAAATCCGACCACAAATACTTTGGCCCTCTAGCTTTTCCTCAGCAGGATGCGAAACGAATGACCGTTTCAAAGAACACGGAATAGGACTTGGATGGAGGGTGTCACCAAAATGGGATGAAACATATGGAGCGGGCCAAAATGGCAATACTTTTTGTATTACCAACTCAAAGCCCACCGTCTACCGCCCACCTTTCCCGGCAGCAACGAATCGATCTAAAATATTCTAAAGTCTATTCATTCAGACAAACGTACCCTTTTTCGGAAACCAAACGCCTCAAGACTCTTCTTCCTCACAAAGCCTTGGTCAATATCCAATCCGTCTGTACGCATGTTCCTATCACAAAGTCATGCGTGCCGACTTTCGAAAACCCGAAGCGCTCGTACGCTTTCTGAGCTTTGAAATTCTCCTCCCAAACGCCAAGCCACATAGTCTTGAAACCCCTCTCCCTTGAGATCCTCTCTACCTCGTTCTCGAGCGCTCTTCCAATACCGCCGCCGTGGTAGCTTTCATCGACATAGAGCCGTTGGAGCTCAATGGGTCGCTCGACATCGGCTATACATGGCTCGATTGTGCCTTGGGTCAACTGCACAAAGCCAATTACACGACCATTGCTATCGCATGCAACGATTATGTCAATGAGCGGATTCAGGAGGTCTTTGGCGATGGATGATGGGCTGTAAGCCGTCTCGAGATAGGCTTGGAGGTCTGATGCGGGCATTGAATAGCCGAATGATGATGCAAAGGTTGTGGCGCCGAGATTGGCAATTGCGTCGATGTCTTGACTTCTCGCTGGACGCAAAGTCGGTGCGGGTTTTCCAGTTACCCCGAGTTTTTGTGTCATTGTTGGAGATATATTGGTCCTTCCAGTGGTCTGTCTGATGGAACTGATATCCGCGTCTCAAGTTATCGTGCCTTCGGACTTCGCATTTGCAGCACAGATACATTCAGTAGTGGGAACGACGGAACTTTATATTCGCAACGAAAGAATCATCCAGAAGAAAAGACTCCGGATATGACTTCTCAAAAAAGACTCCGCGAATACAACAGAAAGACTCCTTTCTTAGTCCGAAAAGCTGTTAGTGCATCTAGTCTTTGACAGGGCGCACAAATCAAGTGCAAACTCTAAATCGGCGTTAACGGCGCTGCCCTTCCGTATCCCTTCGCATGTTAGTTTTCAGAAGCCGATGCCAAGAAAAAACTGACCAATAGAACCCTGGTTATTCCGCTTTTTCTAACTCGTCAATTGGTCGGTTTTCCGTTCCCCGACTCTTGGCATCGGCTTTTGAAAACTAACATGCGAAAGGACATCCGCGGGCCATCAACGCTTGCTCATCCCAAAGTTTTCTTCAATCAATCTTTTTTCGAGACTCATGTGCATCCCACTCTTTATGTGAGTCAAATTGCTAGGGAAATTGAGCTACGGAAGCCAGCGTAAGCTTCGTCTTGCTATATAACTGGGTAGTTCCCACCGGCCTGTGTTTTCTACGAGATAACTAGGATTCTTCCGCAGCGCCTGTTGACAATCGTGCAACACCTCTTTCATCTATCCTTTACTTCATCGGAGCAGTATCTACTCCTGCAATTGAAATTCGAGGCAGTAAAGCGTTTCTCAAAGGTTTCTTCCTCCGATAATCTCACCAGAAGCTGCGACGATGTATCTCCGGCCAGTACACACAGAACGTCACTTACCCACACTCTACAAATTCATTCGAGACAACCCACTCGGTGTTCTTACTACCGCGATCAAATCCGATAAGTATCCACTGCTACAAAGCAGTCATATTCCGTGGGTGCTAGACGTTCCCGATTCCACGACATCTTCGGAGCCTCAGCCTGCAAAACTCCGAGGCCACATGGCGCGAGCGAATCCTCATGCAAAAGCATTGTCTGAGGCAGCGGCCGCTCACAAATCAGCTTCTTCTGAGACAAAATATGCAAAGCTAGATGAGGAGGTTATGATTCTCTTCACGAGCCCGGTGCAACATTACGTGACGCCTAAGTTTTACGTTGAGACGAAACCTTCGACCGGAAAAGTAGTTCCTACTTGGGACTACTCAGCAGTACAGTGTTACGGACACGTCACTGTATTTTTTGACAGTTCTGCCCCCGAAACTGGAGAGTATCTGACGAAGCAGATCAATGACCTGTCGAAGCAGAGTGAAGAGAAGATCTTTGGATATGATGGACGTGAAGGAAGACAGCGTGCATGGGACGTCAACGAAGCTCCGGAGAGTTATGTGAGTTTGCTGAAGAAGGCTATCATCGGGGTCGAGATCGAAGTGACGAGAATTCACGGAAAGTGGAAGATGAGCCAAGAGCTGGCGAAGGGGGATCGTGAAGGTGTGATCGAGGGGTTCGAGAAACTGGGCACCGAGATTGGCAATGGCATCGCAACGACTGTGCGAGAAAGGGGAGAACTTAAAGATGCAGGTCAGAAAGAGTGAGAAGTCTCAGTCCTTTCATTGGGAACGAATATGGGATTTTCGTTTGCCTACCATTTCACGTGAGCAAGGCAGATTCAAAACTCGGTGTCCGACGCTACAACAGCAAGCCCATAGCGCTATATTCTATTTCCAGCTGTCTGGCTTCGTGAGTAGAGTCATCTGGTCTTTTTATTGGCTAAACGAAACGATATTCTGTCGAATCTGACACCACGTGACCGATTTTTAGGATTTTACTTCCTCAGCCTCTCTTGTGGCCGGGGCGGGTCTGCGCCTCGAAGGAGAGGCGAACGATTGTACTTTTGTCAAATTTGACAAGTGTCATGAGGCTTGTCGACTTCCTTGATGGAGCTCCACTCTTTCTTGCTATCACAGCAGACATTTCACGATCTGCGCCTCTTAGAGCGAGAGTCGAAGTCTCCAAGTATCCAGAACTGTTGTAACGTTTCTCCCGATGACAGAAAGCCTAACGATAGTGCTTATGATGAGGCAGTTTACGATGCTAAGACAAAGTTGTCAGTGTTCGCACTTTGTATATATACTGTATGATATTCTATCATAATTGCTTCTATCATCACAGAAACACAACGCATCAAAAGCATCTCATCTTTCAGATTTTCTTTTGATCGTTTTCCTATCAAGTTTATCACATATTCGCTCAAGCAACTCTCGGCAACCCATCCAGCACTTCTTCAAACCAACTTTTCAAGCTTTATCAAAACCCATCATCAAAATGCACGCCTCAAGCGTCGTCGCCATTGCGCTCGCAGGCCTAGCCGCCGCAGCTCCATCTACCAAGCGCCAAACCTACTACGGCCTCAGCATCAGCATCCAGACCTCCATGGGCCTGGACCCCAACCCAGTCTACGAGCCTTTCCCAATCGCCATCAACACTTTGACTGCTTGCGACGACGGTAGCGGCAGCTGCTCTGCCTCTGCTCTGATCATCGACCCCAACTCTGCTTCCAACATCGATATCAACACTGTCGAGTGTCGCGCATACTTGGATATCGATGGCACCCAACCTGGGAGCAACCCATTCAGCAACGGTACTCCTGCTGAACTTTCTACCAATTTGGGAGCGGTTAGCGCGATCTTGTGCTACATTGTTGAGACGAACTAGAGGATGATGGGGGGAAGGTGTAGTAGTGGGGATGAGGGATGGTATTTGATTGTATTTGTATAGCGTGGTGTATGTGGACTGCGTTGGATTTCGGATTTGGCTTTGATTTGTGCTTTTAGCGATGGGTCACTCCTTATTAGATGAATCTAATCGAACTCAATCTGGGATAAAAGCAGCTCCGTTATGTGAAGTGTCCTCTCTCGAATTCATAAGCTGTTCAAGTAGCGAAGCTTAAAAGCAACTTTGAGGCGTCAAACATAATCTGTCAGAGTGGAACGATAACAACTGCGAGCTATTGGATCTTCCTTCGTATTGGCAGTGTTAACATCCTTCGACCGGCATGGATATCCTGGCCCTTCATGCTGGAGCCCTCCTAACAGGGGTTGTTTTTGGCAAGTTTACGCTGTGTGGCTGATGCTTTTCATGCAAAGCATGGCAAGGCTGAAGATCTGGAGGGATCATCATTCCAGACCTCTAGAGCTTTACATTTGTACATATAGTCACTCGAAATCATATTCTTTCTCTCTACTAGATTTCTGAAAAAGCTTAACTTTCGTCCGATCTCAACAGTACCCAGAATAGCTCGATTGCGACTTTTGATGGCATTTCATGCCATCCGAAAGCCCTTGTCCAATCCCGCGAAGCCGAAACACAAAACAACACAGAAATGGCTTTCCAAACCATTTCATTTGATTTATGTAACTCGGCGGCTCCCCAGGTACGGATTTCGGTCCATCGATAATCCTCCCCCATAAGTCAAAAAGATCCTTCGGTCCTTCGAGTGGCTTTCGAAATGTTCGTCCAACTTGAACTCTCAACGACCGGCATCAGCCTCAGCCTCCCGTCATCCCAGGAGCCTTAATCGCCTGCTCTGATTCAGCAATTGAATTTAAGAATACAGGGAGGCAGTGATTCCACGCTTATACTCTAATTATCAATACGGCATGCCAGATTCTCGCGAGGAGAAACGCGCCGTGGCCATCTTTCTTAACGCGCAACAAGAGACAATATACAATCTCTATACGGTTCGCGGATTGACGACCGATGAGATCCAACGCGAATTGGTGTGGAACTTGAAGCTGGGTTGGGTCAGGTGTGTAATTTTCAGGAATAAACAGATTCAAGTCAACATACTTACAATCGTCAGTTATGGAAGGCTACAAGCAGCAATCAAAGGCTGGAAAGAGTCCTCACGGCCTGGGCCATGGCCCGAACGACCAAGAGGAGCCGTTAGCCGCCCGCAAACACTGGAGAATCATGTGCCAAGAGCTCATGTATCTCTGCCCGCAACGATCTCATCCCACCAAAATTATTCGCAGCCTCCTTTGCATCAAAGTGCGCCAGGAAATCTGATGCACAACCGGACTACTACTTTTGGTGTCGCTATGTCAATGGCTTCCTCCAATAACTGGTAAGAGCACCCCTTTCCTACATTAAAACCGAAGAGAGAGATGAGATCTCAATCGCTCGTTCCCTCTCAGCGATTGTCAAATGCCTTTCTAGGGCCTATCTCTGCCATGGACATGCTCGACTTCAATATCTCCGGACAATTGAGCAATCGAAGACCATGTTCCACAAAAGCTTTCTTCATGTTCTCTGTTTCCCCAATTTTGATGGATAATTAACATTCCGCTTTGTACATTGCTCCAGAGCTCCATGAAACTAACACTGGCCAGCCCAACTCCGGAGCCATATTTTCATTCACATATGTCACTGCAGGAGAGTGCAGATAGCATGAACCCTCAACAAGATCACTTCCAGGACCCAAATGTTTGGCAGAATCACGTCCAACCACCTTTCTCCAATCTTGCGTTCGAAACTAATGGCCCTTACGAAAAGGAAGACGACACCGAACTTTTCTAAGCGTGAAGAGAAGATAGGATAAGGATGCACCTGTGCTTAAAGATGGTCTGACGAATTCAAATATGGGCACAACATGACGGACTGACGGAGTATGGAGCTTGGAGAAAGGGAATATTGCCCAGGAAGTGTGTTTAATTAGCGGTAATTTGGCTCTGGGTTTGAGTTATGGAGCTAAAATTTCTTTTTACGCTGTGTCTGCAAACTTATTCGATTTGTATAATAGATCTGATGTCATAGTGCTCTGTATTTGCGTTCGTCAGGCGAGCAGATTTTGATTTCCATAAAACAGATGTACTATAGACCCTACAAATCGTTGCTTACTTGGAAGAAAATTTCTTCGAGTCATTGTAGAAACTGCCACATGAACTATCAATCACTTGATCAATATAAACAACTTGAATATCAGTTCACAACAAGCTGGAGAGGAATCGAGATTTGGGGAGACTTGTCTTTTATTAAACCATGCAGTAAAACTAAGACTGGTGTCTGGCCCTGACTGCTACCGCCGCCATGCTCATCGGCGTCCCAAAAACTATCTGAGCCACCCCAAAGATCCAAATGCCTCCCAACGACGTTAATGGACTTTCTGCTCTTTGCCTTCAAGTTCCGTCGCTCCTCCCTTTTCATAAATGCGAGATCAGCAGGCAGAAGGAGCTTAGATGAGTGCCCAAACAATTCGATATCGTGGAGAACGCTGTGAAGTCATGATGATCTTTCATCTTTCGTCTTCCATAACTTGCTTACTTGCTGAAAGCAGTAGACTCTGCCTTCAACTTTCAAACAGGTTCAATGAGAGATAATCTAATCCAGGAATTAGCTTTTTCTTCAACACCAAGATATTTCAGCTTACCTCTCAAGTGACCCTCCCTGATCATCCAAATCAACTACGCGATTCCCCATATTCCAGTTTGGAGATGCATTCGCGAGAGTAGAAGGGGAAACCTCAGTCTCCTCCGGTATCTCCTCAACATCGTCTTCAGACTCATACCCGTAGTCATCAGACGATTCGATCTCCTCCTCATTGACTCCACTACCAAACAGCATCTCGGGTGTTGCTGGTACTAAGACAACCGGGTGG
The DNA here is from genome assembly GCA_002803225.1 of Gamarada debralockiae. Taxonomy (NCBI): domain Eukaryota; kingdom Fungi; phylum Ascomycota; class Leotiomycetes; order Helotiales; family Hyphodiscaceae; genus Gamarada; species Gamarada debralockiae. The sequence goes on along the minus strand of NXFV01001537.1, from coordinate 48,735 downwards.
TTGCAGATGCTGCTGACATAGAGGCTTAAAGCCATGAGTAGTTTCATTTGCTCGATATCGCGGGGCATTTTGACGTTTGTTGTTAGGTTTGGTGGTTGAGTGTTTTTTGCTGGAAGAGATTTGTTTGAATGTTTTTGATACTCTTTAAGCTTTGGCTTACTGAGATCTATGTGGGAGAAAGCATATTCTTATACACGTACACATCGTATGAGTAAAGTGTTGAGCGAATCGTCATCATGCTGAGGTGGGGGGGCGGGGATAAGAAGCGCCGATCAAAAGATCTAGGCGCTGAACAACGGTCTTAAGATGCCATATGCCGGAGATTATGGAGCAACATCGAACCGTGCGGCATCGTTGTATAAATCCACCCAAAGTATGATAGGATGGCCTTCGCCGGCAAAGAGGGGTCCCATCTGAGTGGCTCAATTTACCCCACTTCCTCCCCCAATCGTTCCTGAGACACCCCTCGCTTTTCAAAATTCGCATTCGTTTCGGTGATTACTTTCGGTTCCGAACCGGAGTCACATCAGAAATCGGGACTTTGTGATCAATAAACTACAATATGGATACGGAGTCTGAATTGCCCCTTGAATGAGATCAGTCAGGGCTTTGGGTCTCAACTCTCACAGACCGTGCTATTGACGACGTCCTCCGACTTCCTTTTCCTTTCTCGTCAACCCTCTCCTGTCCAACCTCAATACAAAGTTTTAACAAGACCTTTCACCTTCTTATAAAGCGGATCATTAGGCTCCTTCCCACCAGTACCCATCTTCACAATCTTACCCACCTGATCCTCACCTACTTTGTACTCCCTCAAATTCGTCTCAAGTCCCAGCCTTTTCACCAAATCGATAATCGCATCCCCAACCTTCTCCGCATCCTTCTTATTATCTCCACTCGGACTCATTCCAATGAACGGCAAGATCCTCGCAATTTGCTCCGCAGCCTCTGCATCCTCAGCCTTCAGCTTGACCACCTTCCCCAGCGTCAAACAACTCGTGATCCCATGCGGAATGCCAAACGGAGAGCCCAAAGCATATCCCAGTGAATGTGAAAGTCCAATACCACCAACGACGTTAACACCCATGGGATAAAGAGATGTGAAGGCAGCTAGCATTAGCTTGGTGATGAAATCCTCATTCCGAGGATCCGCCTTATATTTCGGCAAGTATTCAAACAACGTCTGAATAGAAGTCAAAGACAGAGGTTTACTCGGCGCTTCCGTAGCAGCTGGGTTATACATCAGCTCGACGGCATGGTCCAGTGCTCTGATGCCCGTGGAAAGCCAGAGTTTCTCTGGAGTCTCCAGTCCAAATTTCGCATCGTAGATAATGACTGAGACAGCGATCTTGGGGTCACGGACTCCTGTCTTAGTTCCGTCGTCTTGCGTGTAGCCAGCGATGAACGAACACTCCGCAGCACTTAAAGTTGTAGGGATGGAGATATGGTGCAGGAAGTTTCCAGTCTTCTCGTGGACCCGGTAGGAGATTGCTTTGGCTGAATCAATTGGGCTACCGCCTCCAATACTAATGATTGTGTCGATATTGGAGTCGTTTTGGACGGCTTTCGTAGCTTCGTCAAGCTGGGCAACTGGAGCGTGTTGTCCGATTTTGGAGAAGGTTCCGGCGTGGTTTCCCGATGAAAGGAGTTCTTCGACTTCTTTTATTAAATTGGTCTTTGCCAGCGAGGAGCCGGTAATAATAAACGCCTTGGAATTCTCAGAAGGTAGACAAGATTTGAGATGTTTTTGTACCGATCCTGCGCCATAGATCATCTTCTGGAGTTGGGTGGGCTGCCATAACCCGGAGAAGGGATGAACGGTTGCGGAGGTCATTTTGTGTCTTGTGGAAGTCTTCACTTGATTGGAGATCTGGTTGAGTCGTGAAAGTGGCCTTGAGTTTTGAAAAGTTGTTCTGATAAAATTCATGTTGGGTTTGTCATTAAAAGAGATTACTGTTAGGTCTTTGGAGAATGGTGATAGGCTCTTCCTCGCCTATCATAACGTCATGAAAAGGCGGCCGATTGTGTCACGTGTCGGAAATACTGAACAGACCAAAAAGGAGCTCTTTCGGTCTTACAGGTATTTAGGTATGGAGTTTGAAGTTGAAAAGGTTATTGCTTTAGAGGCGGCCGACTAATGAATAAGACCGCTGTGGAGGCTGGATTTGGATTATGTGATTGAGCTTTCCGCTTGCGGCTTAACTTCTTAGCTAGATTAGATGTCGCACTACAGCGCATAAGAAAACATTTGCCCTTCATACAATCCACGACCCCTACACCCCTAGAATCTGTATCAATTCTTACACCTTTGCATCCTTCTCAGCCATGTCTTTCACAGGATCATCAACGTCAAGCTTCCCCTTCGTTTCCACAGTGGCATCCTCTGCCTTGATGGACTTCACATTGATTGAAACAGTAGTCTTGTGACAGAAAACCCTAAGTCCAACAACCAACGGCGCATTCCAAGGATCCACAGGTTTCTCGGCTGGTGGATCAGCTGGAGCAGCAGTAGCATCATCGGCCGCAGCTTCATAACCACCGCCCAAGGGTTCAAGATCAGCTGTCTGCATAGAAACTTGAGTTTGTGGTGCAGCAAGGACCGGAACGCTCGGAGTCTCTGTTGCAACTGCAACTGCTGTAGCGTCTTTTTCTTCATTTTTGTCCGAATCCTCGATCTGACCTTTGGCGTGGGCGAGATCGTAAGAGAAACCGATGCTGATCAACTTATCACGTCGAGAAAGCCAGTTCTGCTTCACGACATCCTCGACCTTAGGAAGAGTTGGATCGCGATATCCCTGAATTTGCATTTTAACCTCGTAGGTTCCCGGCTCGAGATCTACTTCTGCAACAGCTGAGCGGTCTCCGCTGGAATAGCCACGCACGATGTAAGCGGTTTCGTCAGATCTGTGAACTCTGAACGCAAGCTGGAAAGTGTATTGGCCGGTCAGACCCATGAAGTAGCGAGAATCGAGCTGGGAAAGTACAATGACGGTCTGAGTCGGCTCTGTGATCTTGAATTCAAAACTCGTGTCATTGTAATCGCCGGACCATGGAACTTGGACTGTTGTCCAGTGCTGTGAGACATTCCATTCGGGCGTAAAGAGTCTCGTTTGCCAGAATTCAACGAATCTCTCGAGGAAATCCTCATAGGGCATCCAGAAGATTCCATCGTTTCCGAATTTGTAGTCAAGCTTCTTTATGGCGTCCGCTGTCCATTCTTTGGAACCGTCACTCCAGGGCCCATTCCATTCAGTTTCTCCCCATGGATTCTTGACCATGAGAAGACGATTGCCTTCATACTCAACGGCTCTCAGAACCGAATAGGCATGGCTATCTTCAATACCCTGTCGACCCTTTTCGTCAGGGTCTGGATGACCATATTCTCTGGTTCCTGCTCCAAAGAGGAAGTGCTTGTTGACTTCGAGAAGACCCTCCTTCCAAAGTAAATCCTTATCAAGAATATCATCAGACACTATCTCCGTCGTAATACCGCCCGTAAGATCTTCAACTCCCTCACTAGATGAAATTAGCAGCAGTTAAAAGGTAGGAACACAATATTTACCCTGGCCAGCCGCCGTCAATCGCATTATAGTCCCCATGGGCTTTGGCAAATGCCTTCTCAAGCAAAGGGACCCAAGTTTCTTGTGGGTGGGCACAGCTAGCATAGAAAAGGGCGTCCGAGTTACTCTGGAACGTCTTACGCCATAGCTTTCGGGAAACTTCTGGGTCCAATCGAGAATGAGATGAATCCCAAACAGACCGTCTCTCATCATTGCAATCATCGTAGTCTGGTGCCTTAAGGTAAAGCTTGTCATCTATAACCTCAGAGATCCATACACCATCACGACAGAACACAAAGCCGTACACGCCGACCTTCTCATCACGGCAGGTCGCAGGACAGATCTTCTCGATCAATTGAGGGACCTCCTCGTCGACACAAAGGGATCCCAGAGATGAGATGAACCAACAATCTCCCTCAGCTCCTTGACGCATGTCCTTGACATGTGCCCCTTTATCAACATAGAAATGCGGGTCCTCGAAAATCCATCCGACCCGTCTTGCGCAAGCCGGAACATAAGGAGCTGCTGCTCCCTGGTCTAACGAGGCAGGCTGGACATTTCCCCAAAAGATCGGGCCCCCCCGGGACGTCGCCTTCTGTGTAACGTCATATGTGATCGTATTCTCGTCTGCGTTGTCGGGAGCAGTTGGATCGGGGTCGGCAGTGGCGGTCAATGAGTTGAGGCAATAATCCATGTCATCGAGATCGAAATGAGGATCAGTGTATTTCGTGTTTGTGCGTCTGCATTCGGCGACTATCTGCTTGACCTTGGACTCGCATTCCTTGACAGCCTCATCGTATGATTCGGTAACGCATCTTCCGCTTACGATGCCTTTGGGCACAAGTTCGCCGACTTTCTGGACGTAGATATTCTTTGGAAGGACAGAGGGCGCTTTAACAATGTCAGTCTAGGTACTTTCGGTAACAAGAGGAGAAACTTACGCTTGGATGTAGGATTTGCATCGGCCAAGCTAGTCTTCCAGAAGGTGTCAATAACCTCTTGAGAAGTGGGAGCTGGCGTAGCTTGTGTTGCTGTAGCCATGGTTGCGTTTATCTGATAATGATAAAATGTAAGAGGTTGAATATGCTACGGTGTTAGGACCGGTCCTTGTTGTTGTAAGAATCGAGGAAATAAAGGAGGGACGTGATGGTATTTAGGAGCAACAAGGCAGAGGCAGCTCTGAAGCTTACCTGCCGCCCCTGCCCTGGAGCTGGCCTGCACCTTCTTCATTTGAGTGAGGGGAGATGAAACGTCAGCTGCGGCTGAACAAAGCAAGCACGGGCAGTCCCTATTTTTAGCGCCGATTTCCCCACAGTCCCGTAACCACTGGAAAGGCCCCGTGGATTTTGGTGGCGTTCTTTACGGCGAATTGATTTTCAATAGGCTATTTGATACAGAGTAAGCAGCCAAACAGCGCATCATTCCAAAACCAATTGAGAAGCATCACTTTTCCCATTCCGAATAAGCTGAAAAGGCTAATAATCAGCGAAGAACTTAGAATGTTGGAATTTTTGTGTTTTGGGAACATTTCTTCGAAGTTAACGCCGTCGGGGGTCTATACAGCCGCTTGAGATTGGTAAGCGCCTCCGGATCTGTAGTGAAATCTTCAAATATCTTGCGAACTGGAACTACAACCATTGGATCTAAAGGGGGTAGACGAATGAATCATTCATAGTTCTGAGCTTCCATGAGTGAGCACTGAACTAACTTTGTTTGTTGTAAGCAGTGAAGTACTGATTGAAAGTCGGCAGCCTTGTTCTCTCTCGTGTACAATACTCCAAGTAACAATATATCAAACGGTGTACCGCGATATTTCTAGCTGTCCGGAAGGGCTCACCAACTCCACTCTTGAAATCTGGAATGAAAGTAGAAGTGGCGCCTCTGAGGATATTATCGAGGCCAGCATCAATAAATACCGTAGTGTTGGAACTTGTTACAAAAGAGAGGTCCTGTTCTCAGAGGGTGTCATTCAGAGCGTCTTCGACTGGGAAGCTCTTGATGATAGACTTCGTGGAATCGATATACGACAGCCATTTTGGCACTGACAATCATGGGTTTGCCAACTCGTGACCAGAGGCCATGGATACGTGTTTGCAGGATTGATCTCGAGAACATTTTCGCCATACATTTCACGATATAATGGGAAGCTATCATCTCTTGGCTGAGGCATCTTGTTAGTCTAATATGCTATCTGGTAAGCGTTCCTGATGTGAGCTAGTTTGCCAGAGAGAACTAGACGGACAGTCTGCTAGAGTTGCTCATCGTCATACTCTATCTAGGTGTTGCTTGGCCGGGATATCGCACAGCCGGTTGTGTTCCCTGAGAAGCAGGTTGTAGATACACATTGTTATCTAATCTTCGTTTTCCTAGGACCTTCTCCAGCGAACAGTTGCTCTATCGGAACTCCAGGAGGGTTCAGGTTGGCACATTCTAGTGTTGAATGGTAGATATGACCCAACCCGCCTAGCTTCTCGGGTTTTGAGACTCTGGGGAAGGAGTTTGCTGCCTTTGAATGAGCGAAGTGCAGAAGCGACCTCCAGCGTGCTGCCATACAGAGCGGATACATCGAACCATGTGTTAGCCATGTTGATATTCTCTCGTGGATTCGATGCTGAGTTTCCCGTGCTGGACTCTTTCTCAGTTCTCCTGGCTTTCAATGTGATATTCTTGTAGAACTCTGTCCCATCATTCGGCATACCCCCTACACTGTACCTTCTACATTTGTGTCAATTCGATACTGTGATACAAATTCGAGAAAGCCTAGCATTTGGTTTAGGCAAGGGAAGAAGTCTTCCGAGATATGTGCCCTGAATGCCGAGCCCCGGAACTGTTTAAGAAATGATCAACCAAGATCGAAACGTCATTGCAGCTTCGAGCCCCTTTCTCTCCGTACCCCGCATGAATCAAGCATCGATCTCCAGAGAATAATTTCTCCAGATGAGTTTAATTGGCGCGCATCGTGTTGACAGGACTTACTCCGAGTAAGTCCCATTCTGAAAGTGGGATGCGGGGGACGGCGACGACGATGGCAATTTCTAGGCTTCTCCATGTTCGTACTTCTCCCATCATTGAGCATTGTTTAATATCTCGTCTCCCTCGCATAATTTCCAAGAGGACCCATTTAGGACTTGACTTGTCTTCAATGATACATCCAAGACGATGTCTTCCAAAACTGGAAACAACTTTCTGCATGGGTCGCTCCTAGTGGCGGCCATCACCTCAGTCTGCTCTTCAGGCTTCCTGCTGTTCGGTTATGACCAAGGAGTGATGTCTGGCGTCGTCATCTCTGATTTCTGGCTTTCCTCGATGGGCAAACCAAGCACTCTGATGGTAGGAACAATCACAGCGCTCTACGATGTCGGCGCGTTCTTTGGTGCCTTCAGTGCAGCATTCACTGCTGAGCCACTGGGTCGAAAGCACACTTTACTCCTCGGAGCAGTGATCGTGCTCGTTGGCGCTATCATTATGGGCTCTGCTTTTGAGAGGATACAGTTCATGGTTGCTCGTGTAATTACGGGCATAGGAATTGGGTACCTTACTTCCGTTACCCCTGTGTATCAGAGTGAGATCTCTGCTGCTGCGCAGCGTGGATGGCAAGTCTGCTGTCAACTGACGACAATGTTGTTCGGACTCATGTTGGCTTACTGGATCAATTATGGCGTATATTTTCACAAAAGCGACTTTCAATGGCGATTTCCCCTTTTGTTCCAAGCCGTCTTTGCGATTTATATCCTCGTCATTACTCCTTGTTTACCCGATACCCCCAGATGGTTGATGCGGCACGATGGAAATGAAGAGAGAGGCCTCGTGGTGCTGGCGAAGCTGAGAGGCTTGGAGGCTGAGAGTGAGATCGTTCAGAGAGAAAAGGACGACATTATGGAGGCGATAACTATCGAGTCGAAAGAGGAAGGCACGTGGGGAGATCTGTTCCGGGGCAATGGAATCGCTGCAGACAAGAGATTCTATTTAGCTTTGGGTATTCAATTCATGCAGCAGATGTCTGGTGAGATAAATTCGTTTTCACGGTTGAATTCCACTAATATCAATCTCCAGGAATTAATATTGTTACCTACTACGCTCCAACCTTGTTCCAAGATAGTCTGGGAATGAGTCAAGAGCGTTCCTTACTTCTTGGATGCTTTCTCCAGCTTTTCTATATCATTGCGTCTTTCGTGACTGTCAGTCAACTCCACAGTTACCTGGTTTTCTGTGCTAATGGATTTTCTCAGTGGTGGACGATCGATCGAGTTGGACGACGGAAACTTTTCATCTCTAACGCTCTAGGAATGTGTCTCGTGCTGGTCTGCGAAGCCATCTGCGTCGCAATCAACACACCAGCCTCCAGTATCGCAGCTATCGTCTTTGTGTTTGCTTTCGAAGCATGCTTCACGTGGGGTTCGTCTCTTTCCTGTTCTCAATCCTTCATTTCCAGTCAACAACTGGCTCTGACACTTACCTTCAGGATGGATGGCGACTGTTTGGATTTACCCACCAGAAATCTTACCACTCAAGACGCGAGCAAAAGGAGCCTCCCTCGCCGCAGCAGCCGATTTCCTAGGGAACTTCCTCGTTGTCGAGATCACGCCACCAGCATTGAAAAATATAGGATACAAGACTTACATCATCTTTGCTGTCCTCAACATCGTCAACGCGATCATTGTCTGGTGCCTGTATCCAGAGACAGCTGGACAGACGCTCGAGAGCGTGGATCGATTGTTTGTGGCGGATTGGGAAGACGAGACTGTAGTGAGTAGCAAGGTGCCCATTATCAGAAAGGCCCAGTGGAGTGTGGTCAGAAAAGCGAAGGCGATGGTGAAGGATGGTAAGTTGAGGAAGAGAAATCTTTCCTTGTTGGAGACTGTCATTGAGGAAGATGGGAAGGCCAATGATCATCGGGTTGAGAACGTGGCCGGAGAGTCGAGTTCTTGATTGGGAATTGATACTGCTTCGTGGAGACTGACATTCCTATCGTTTGGCAGCTGGTGATGATCGACGACGAAGTATTTGATCGTGTGGACTAAGTGTGATAAGCCTGCAAACAGCAATCTCCATATCTCTAATCTTTCAATTTAGGCCGGACTTTCGGCTTCATCCTTCCTCCCCTGACGATTCTGATGCTTTGATATTTCATTTTCTTTGTTGTCTCGACACTTGGCAGATTCTGAAGGGCATGATCCTGGCAACCCAATGGACAGCGCTGAATGGGAAGTCCGCGGATCGTGTTACGGATTGAAAATTCTTTTGATAGCTGACTGCAGCTCCACTAAAACTCAGCTGATGCAAGGCTTATCTAGACGATTTGATGTACCGGTTGGCGGATACATACGTTCGGAAGTGGTTGGGGAAATCCGAATACTTTGACCAACTCTGAAGACAAAGTCAGGAAAACTCTCACAAATTCAAGGGAAGCCCTGAATTGTGTAAAGTCCTTTGGCGGGAGAGCCCTCTTATCTATGAGGCTTATTGTCACAAGGAAAATCTTCCAGAGCCTCTTAAGGAAATCGCTCGGTATACAGCATCGCAAGCTTCACCGAAGACCGACGAATTGACAGCTTCGCTCGGACTCCGTGCATTGCACGTGATCAGTTCCCGTTGTTTCAACTGTTCGCAACCTATAACAAGGCCTCGTATCCTTTTCTTACTTGTTTCGACCATCTTCTCTCTTTTTACCTTCTGATTTCCCTCATTCTCTAAATAATTAACTCCGTCGATTGTTGTTCAATTCTGCGGTTATAAACCCTTTCGCCAAAATGAGGTTCCTCTGTCTTCATGGTAAAGGCACGAGCGCCAGCATTTTCAAATCTCAGTCCGGTAATTCCAAAAATCCACTCAAATAAAAACAGCATCCTTTACCAGAACCAAAAGCTGACACTGTCACAGCATCCTTCAGAAAACTCCTGGGTAAATCATACACCTTCGATTTCATCGATGGTCCCTACCCATGCAGCGCAGCCGCAGGGATAGATCTCTTCTACCCACCACCATACTACTCATTCTACGCCACACCCAGCGTCGAGGACATCCGACTCGGCCACCAATGGCTCATGGACTACATCGAAGAAAATGGTCCTTATGACGGCGTGATCAACTTCTCCCAAGGCGGCGCTTTGGTATCAAGTCTCCTTCTCTACCACCAAGCTGAAACCCCGCACCTGCCGCCTCCCTTCAAAGTAGCGATCTTCATTTGCTGCGGTGCACCTCTAGACTGCGTCGAAGATGTTGGCATCTACGTCTCTCCTGAAGCGCGAGAATGGGATGAATCGTCCAAAACCGAATTGATGCAGAAGGCGTCTTCCGATTCTATCTTGCGACTTGGCCCGAAACGTTGGGGAGAGCAAGCTTTCGATCCTTCTGTTCCGCATGACATCTCCAACATCTATGGAATGAACTTTACGATGATGCCCGACAGCTTGATGATTCCGATCCCCACGGTGCATATTTATGGTTCTCAGGACCCGAGATACCCGGCTTCGATCACGCTTGCGCACTTTTGTGATCCACTGGTGCAGAAGGCTTATGACCATGGTGGTGGACACGATATCCCGAGGAAGGGCGAGGTTTCGAAGAAGATTGCTGAGTTGGTTGAGTGGAGTGCGATGATGGCGAAGAAAGTGTAATGGATTTGATGGCATTGGCTGGGAGTTTGCGTTTGAGTCTTTGGGGTGGATGTTAAATGATTGAAACAATAACGATAGAAGGAATAGAGGAGTCAAGGTCGAATCGAATATTGTTTCCGAATGCTCTACATCCCATCCCGTCATGTTGGGAGGGGACAACGTTGAGTGGAATGGTGGGCTGAAGCGACTGGAATGGACATTGGCGATGCTCTGTTAGAAGGAGAAAGACTTACTGGTTGACTAGCTGAGTTGAAGGTATTTCCTTGAAATCGTTGTGTCTGCATTTGATGAAATAGCTACGATAATCTCATGAAACCCAGTACAAAGTAGAACAACCGCCCCTATTGAAGAAGCAACTCTTGCAAAAGCCGAATCGACACCTTCTATCAGATCTTCAAACAACCCTCACAACGAACGGTGCGCCTCCTGTGCAACCATTGGAGTACCTGATCAATCATTGTACTCACCGAAAGAAGAGTGCCCATGATCCCGATTCCTGTATTAACATCGTGCTTCCTGATACCATAGTATAAGAAGAAAACCAAGCCTACAGAAAGGAAGAACCCGAAATTCATAAGTGAGATTAAGTGCTGAGGGATTCCCTGCGACTTCTTCTGGATGGGAGCTTGAGACTCGAGATCCAGACGGTTGGCAATGTGTCCGATATGAGTTGCTGCATCAGAGAGCCCAAGCGGGCCTTGATAGGGGTAGACTGGGGGAGGTTGGTTCATTTCGGGCATTGGGCTGAAACGTACAGTTTTGACAGCTGAGCATGGTCGCTCATCTGGGCTTTTGGGCAGGAGGGGTTTTTCTGGATCGTCGAGCTCAAGTGGCTCGAAAGAGGACGATCGTCTTCGAGGTTGCAAGGAGTCTCGCCTGGTAGCGGCAATCTCCAACGAACTCGATCGTGTGCTGTTCCTGATACTAAACATGGCATTGACGGCCTGGATGTTCTTGAAGATCATGTCCCTGAGTCCTTCAATCTCGTCTTGCAACTGCTCTTGATATAGCAACGGAGTAGACTTGATCTTTTGTTGTCATCCCTCTCGCCATTTCCGGCCCGAGAAAGTCTACTTGAGACACCCTCCAGTGTCTGGTAGCATTGGCAGATTACGTGTATAACGGCGTCGAATTGTTCGGATTCATGATCGTCTGATGTTTGCACGAAAAGGAGTTGTTGAATGATGGAGATGAAGTAGCCGAGCTCGTTGATGAATGCTGGAGGCACCACACCGGGATAGTGGGCATCAACGAAGGAGTTCTTAGCAGATATGGTAACGAGCAGAAGCGCTTCAAGCTCCCCCTTCAACCTAAGGAGATTTTTAGTTGCGTCGTCTGGCACGGGGTTATGTTTGGATGGACTTACGGTTCATGATCCTGCTTCTCTGCCATCTTGAATGTGTACTTCTTGAGTTTTCGAGCACGAGGCTGAGGATTTCCTCACGTGGATGTGGACTGGAGCCCTGCGAAACCATTATAACTCCAAGCCCCAACCCTTTCTGTGGATAATTTTGGGGCTTTTATGTTCTACAGCATAAGGCCATAGAATTTCTCTCATTTGAAGATGGTGTCCATCAAGGTGCACAATCGGCCTTGCCAGAGAATCTTTTCCAAAGGCGGGATAGAACCGTTGGCTGCACAAGCGGCCTCCCAGTTAGGTAATACCACTCGTGGTCAACGCAAATGATGAGTGAAACCAAGCAAACGTCTGAATAAGCCAGTGGTGCTTCCGAGACTTGATGTTCTTCGATGAGATTGGATCGTAAGATCTCTTGGAAATGTGCCGTTTCGCCCGACATGGCGGGGCGCTAGGTTGAACTCCAAGAAATCAAGAGGTTGTCTACGCCCACTGTTTCAGATTACGGCCCAGGGTATAACCCCTCATAGAGCTTTGTGCAAGCTGACAAGCTGTAGCCTAGAATGGATGCAAGGCAACTTCAATTTGCAAATCTGAAGGAGATAGGAGACATCGATGATCTCATAAGAATGACCGGAAATAAGAGAAAATGAGGCTTGAGGTGATTTGGGTAGGTACCTCCAGCAGCCTCAGAAAAGGGCGCACGCTTAGGGCCTCGTAAATTCACGATCAACTTGAGTCCAACTCATGGCCTTGCGGTTTCTTAGCTTTCGTAAGGTGTTGCACATGGACACAGATTCCGTTGAGTCGAGGCGTGACGGAAGGAATATGAGACAGAGAGAGTGCACGACGCGAAGAAAACTTGAAGTAGCCCTAAGTCACATGATGAACGCCAGCCTGACTTCGGAGATTACTATCTGCTTGATAAAGCGGGTTAATTCCTTATTGTATGAAATATAGCCGTGAATTGGCAAACGAGGATATCGATGTGGCAAGTTAATTAGGGGACATGACATTGGAAGGGCGCGGGTGAACCTCGTGCTTGAAAACTCCAAATTGAGTCACCATTCTAAACACCAATTTTTAAACAGTACTCTCACGATCTTCTTTGTATCTCAATTACAAAATCTGCGCCATGTCTTCGTCCAGCGTGACTGCCGCTCCCAAGGAGGCTGAGTATCTACTCATTGGAACCTACACCCGTTACTCAAGTAAGTCCTCCGTCCCAGACTACCCCGCGTGTCTCTAACTCCTCCATAGGTTGGACCGCACGAGTGGAGACCGTATTAGAATATTTCAAAATTCCCTACACCAAACAATACGTCAACCTGTCAGCCGTGAAAGCCATCTCCCCCACCGGTTTCGTACCCGTTCTAAAAGCCCCCTCCCTCTCACCAGAAATCTACATCAACGATTCCCTCGCCATCTGCGAATTCCTCGCCGAGTCCCACCCGGACCTGGACCTTTGGCCAAAAGATCGTCTCCTCAGGGCATTGGCGCGAAGTGCAGTCGCCGAGATGCATTCTGGATTTTCTCTTATGAGGAATACTTATGATACGAATTTCATTGCCAAGTATACGGGAAAGATCCCGATTACGGATGAGGGGAGGAAGGAGATTGAGAGGATGCTGAAAATTTGGGGTGAGGCGAGAGTGAGGACGGTTAAGAGATTGGGGGAGCTTGGGGAGAAGGATGAGGGGTTCTTGTTTGGTGGGTTTGGGATTGCAGACGCGTTTTTCTGGCCTGTATTGTGGGTGTGTAATTCCAGAGCAGAGCCCCCCTTTGAGATAAGCTGACCAGTCACGCAGCGATTCCGAACCTACAATCTTCCTCTCACCACGGCAAGCGGGGAAGCAATTGCTTGGATGAAGAAGATGTGGTCCGAACCTGTCCTAAAGGCCCTCGCCAGGGATTACTTCCATCAAGCTGAGAATCCGGAGACGACAGTTGAAAAGTATGACGACAAATTCAAGGGGAACTCTTCTATCCAGTACGGAAGATTTGAGGACGATTGGGAGTTCACAACTGAGAACTAGTGCACCGATTTCGGGAGTCCCTTTTCTCGTTTCGGATGAAAGTAGATCCACAGAGGAGGCACAGGGAGGAACTCGGTGACTGAAAAATCCAATTCTTTCTGTTTTTTCTTTGGAACAAATCATATAACTTGCCGCATCCCTGCAGACCATGATATGATGCAAGGTTTATGTCGGACAATACTCCCAGCTATGGTACAAATCTGCTTTTGGTTCTTTTCTACACTCTTGACATGCTTGCTCCTTCCATTCTGGAACTCCTCGAGTTCACCAAAATAATCTACGAGAAAGGTGGCAACCAGAAAGGATAACCGCCGTTCTTGATTCTAAAAACGCTGAGGAGGAAGCTGTACATCAGGAAGACGACTCCTCCCCAGACGAGGACAGCAACTTGCTGTGTTCTAGGGTCTGAGATGCGTGGGACCTTGAGTGCCAATGAAATTGTCGCGAAGGAAAGGAGGCCATCTATCTAACAGTCAGCTAAGATATACTGCAATTGCTGAGATGAAACTTACACATGGCTGCGACTATCTGTGTCTCCAATCCATACTGGTTTGAGAACCCTCCGGCAAAGTAGCTGACACCTCCACGGCCATCCCCAGCAACATATGGGACCTTTCGGATGTGGTTGAACATGTGGCCGCTCGTGAAGAGGAGGATAAGGATCAAGCTGATAGCAGCCCAGACGTTGCGGTTCTGAACTAGAGGTGCAATGTATGGCCAAGCAACGCTTATGAAACTGATGGCGCCGAGGAAGGCAGTGATGAGGGCAATATAGAGCATATAGTTGACGGGTCGATGAACCTCAGGGTGTGGGCGGTCGGGGAGATGGCGAGCGATCCAGGCGCGTACTTGTTCCGCTGATTGAGGTCTAAAGAAGTGAAGGTTAGTTATGGCAGATCCCAACATCCGAGTCTCCAATTGAAAGCATACCCATTGGTGAAGTCATATCTTATAGGCCCAGTTTCTGCAACAGCGTGGGGACCGACTGTTGGTTGAAAGAATAGAAGGACGGGGGCGGTTTGGAGGCCAAGCTATGCCGAAGTCAGAAGAATTCCAGTGGAAGTCTATAGTCGAGGCTTACAGATTGAAAGGTACCCTTTCCGTCTGTGAAATCAAGTGTTCCATAAACCAAGCGTGATTCTCCTTTCTTGTCTCCCTTCGTCCAACTCTTTGACAACAAGTCCCATTCTGGTTGAAAGTCACGGCATAGCTGACACCCGAATCGTGTCTCCAATGCCGTCAGAAGTACTGCAACAGAGTAATCTCTTGGTGTGGACGTCAATTGGCCATAAGTGGCATCGTCGAGCTTTATGGGAGCCGATGAGAGTGCTTTGGAATGGAATTGCTCGAATTTGTCTGCGGAAGCTCTTTTTGCTCCAAGGACTCCTAATGGCAGCAAAGAGAAAGTCAATGCTTTGAAGAAATGCATCTTTAATAAAGAATTTGAGCGCAAACTGGTCGACGCTCGGTGAAGTCTGGAGATACCAGAGTGTTACGAAGCTCTCCAAGGTGTCCTCAAAATGCCGCTAAGTAGGTGTTGATGCCTTATACTTGGCCTCATAATCCAGTTTGAAGCTTGCTCAAAAAGGAACCTTGTTTTGTTTTCCTCACCACGGATCGCGTCGACACTTTGAATCTTCAGCGAACATTAAGATTTACGACACATTATTTAATCGTAAATATGGATTCATCAGTATCATACAATGACGATGAGAAAATTGAAAGCGTAAGTTCTTGGCCACTAGCTGCTCTTTCATCCTATATTAACTGTGCTAACAGCACCTTCCCAAATCGCAATCTCTGGAACTCGCATATCAAGAAACCTTACTTAAAACCGACCTTATTATCAAAGACGAGGCTGCACGACGATTGAGACTACGAATATTGCTTCTGGAAGGCGAGAATGACGATTTGCATGAACAACTTGCCTTGGCCGATAAACGAATTGACGTCCTAGAGCAAGAAGGCGAGAAGTTGCGGGTACAATTTGAGGAGACACAAGAGGATGCGCGTCGTCACGAATCCGAATTACGGGCGCAGACACGAGAATTGAATAATCTAAAGGTAGGATTGATTGGATCCGTGTGCGCATCTTTTATTGACATTTACCAGGCTGAATTGGTCTCGATGAACGGCGTCACGATGGATTCCGCAAAGGTGTTAACCGAAAAGCTGGCACTTACACGCGAGCTCGCCACCCTGAAGCCAGAGCTTGAGCACCTCCGATCACAAGCTGCATACCAACAGACGGTGTTGGCAGAGAAGCTTGCACTAGAGCGTCAAGTTAGTACCCTTGAGGTTGAACTCGAGACGGAGAAGCGTGCCTCGAAGCGTGCGGCAGAGAAGAACAAGAACAAGGACCGGGAATTCGAATTGCAACAGCAATTGGACGATCTTCAAAAGGATCTGGCACGAGAGAAAAGAGAGCGAGAAAGAGAACGGAAGGAAGCAGCGAAGGAAATTGAGACCCAAAAACGCGCCTTGAAGCTTGCAGTGGAGAAGGGCAATGACCAGGAGAGAGAAGAGGAGTTGGAGCAGCAATTGAAAGACCTTCGAAAGGATCTCGCACGGGAGAAGCGAGAGAGAGCGAATGAGCGCAAGGAAGCAGAGAAAGATCTCGAGGTCGAGAGAAATGCTGCTATGCGTGCGGCTGAGAAGGGTAGTAACAAGGAGAGAGAACTCGAATTGCAAGAGCAAATAGAGGATCTTCGGAAGGACCTTGCGCGGGAGAAACGAGACGGGGAGAAAGCCCGTAGGGAGGCAGAAAAAGAGCTGGATGCCGAGAAGCGTGCTTCGAAGCGTGCAGCAGAGAAGGTCAACAACGCCATAGAAAAGGACCAAGAACTCCAAGAGCAATTGGACGACCTCCAGAAAGACCTTGCGAAGGAACGACGGGATAGGGAAAAAGCACGCAAGGAAGCCGAAAAAGAATTGAGCGCCTCAGAAACCCGAAAAGAGGTGCTTGAGACCAAGCTAGAACAGATGCGGACCAAGCTGCGTTCTGTCAAAGAGGAGCTCAAGGAATCCCAGACGCAGCTTGCCCAAGCACGTACAGCTATAGCGAAGGTGGGAACTTCGAGAGGAGATGCCCCAGCCAAAAATCCCCGGAAAAGAGGTGCTATGGAGATGAGTACTGATGATGCAATTGGAACCCCTGATGGAGTGGCGGCTCGCAAGAGAGGACCTGCGGTGAAGCGAGGAAGGATGGATCAGACAATACTCGGAGAAAAGTCCATGTTCTCCATCACACCATTCCTGAACAAGACCGTCAATATGGCGCCGGATACTCCAGCCGAAGATGAAGAGGATGAAGTTGAGCAAGATGCTGCTGCTGTCGAGGCCAACAACTCAAAACCACAGCAGGAGGCAGAAATAGCTCTTGAGGCTCCTCTGGAAGGAACTGCAGCGTCGCCCTCTGCTCCGCCTAAGACTAAAGCCAAGAGGAAGCCTGTGAAACAGAAGCTTCCGCTTGAGAAAAAGGTCCTCGGTGAAGCGAAATCTGGATCGAATGCTAAGAAGCCAGCGCCAAAGAAACCACGGGCAATCAGCACATTGGAGAACGTGGCCGAGGAAGAGGCAAACGAGAACGATGAACCAACTGCTGCTTCTACTCCTGCTCCTGCTCAGGTCGATCCTGCAAAGCCGAACCAGCTCAAACCTTCGAAGGTACAATCGAAAAACGTCGCAGAGGCTAAGCCGCAGAAGAAAAAGCGCAAGCTTCTTGGAGGCGGAAAGACTCTTTTCGACGAAGAGGACGGAGAGGCTACGAAACGCCCAGTAAAGGTCAATCTTGGTCCTCCTCGATTGTTGGGCAAAGGTGGATTACCTGGTCCTAAGGGTGGTCTTGGTGCTGCCAGTGGGTTTGGGGCATTTTCACCGTTGAAGAAGGATCGTAGGGGTGTAGGAGCAAGCTTTTTGGCTTGATACTGCATATGAAATTTGAAGAGTGTCTGAATACTGTACTCGGAAAGGGATTACGTTTTGCTTTTTGGGCGTTCTTGGTCGGGAATGGAGAAATGCATCATGATCATGGGTTGGATTATTGGAGTAAACGGGACTTATGATTGATTGTTTACTCTCTCAGATGAGTACATGCACAAATGAATTGACTTTCCACGAATTCGATGTTCTGATGAAGTTGCTTGAACCCACTAGTGTTGAATTGGCACGGCTCACTCAGCCGAGCCTTAACATTCGGTGCATAAACAATTTCTGCTTCAGCCTCGTAGGCCTCGACCAACATTTTCGACAACCACATGCTTTCGCAACAGACTGCGAGAGCATTCTCCAAACCCATATCTAGGAGATCCTGTTCTAGGCTGCAATGTCTGATTATCCATCGTGAGCCTCTATTAAGGCTCAATGGGCCGCTTACTTCACAGATCTCCCATCCACGACAATCCTCCTCATCAACGCGATGGAAGAATAGACAAGGCCGAGACTCGTACGCGCGAGAAGCAAAAGTCCAAGGATTGAAAAGCAGAGCAGCTTTCAAGCTCCTAGAAGTGCGCTTCCAGTCTCTGTCTCCGATGGCCAGCTGCTAATGGAGGTAGATCGATGCGAAGTACAAGCTTTTCAAGAAGGGGCAGACGGTTGTTGATCTCGTGAGTCCCAATCAAACCTATCTCCTTATGTAATGGATGGGTAGCTGATATATAAAAGGGCTATGCGCCAGGGAGCTGGTCCCAGGTAGCAGTCGAGCGCACCAAGCCATCCGGCCGTATAGTCGGAATCGACGTTATACCCGCCCAACCCCCCAAAGGCGTATCCACCATCCAAGGCAACTTCCTCTCCGTGGGCGTACAAGAAGAAGTCAAGAAGTTTCTGCGGGATGCGAATCGTGGTCGGCCAAAACCCCAACTTTTCGCTTCCTCTGCGGACGAGATTGAGGGGATTGAGGTTGTGAATCAGGACCAGAGCTATATTGATTTGGAGCGCCATGCTAATGAGGAGATGGATACGGACGTGGGTGAGGGAAGGGGAAGGAGGATGGGAAGGAGAGCCCAAGAGGAGGCAGAGGGGAAATGTGTGGATGTTGTGCTGAGTGATATGTCCGCACCCTGGGAGCAGACGACGGGGTTTTGGAAGAGAAGTCTAAGTGACCCGTATATTAGGATGATGAATACAAGCGGTATCAGCTTTAAAGATCATGCTGGGAGTATGGTACGTCAGAATTACCCCTATCATTATGAGAATCTGCTGATGGTGAGTTTCAGGATCTATGCGCCGCCGCTCTCCAGTTTGCGCAAGAGACGCTACGATCAGGCGGACACTTTGTGTGCAAGTTTTATCAGGGAGCGGAGGATAAACAGTTGGAAGCGCAGTTGAAGAAGATGTTTGGTGCTGTGCATAGGGAGAAGCCTGAATCTTCTAGGAGTGTATGTTTGCCCTTGAAGAAGCTATTTACGACTGCTAATAAGTGGTAGGAATCGAAGGAGGCGTACTTCGTGGCACTGAGGAGAAAGGTCGAAGTGAAGAAAGAGGTGGAGGATGATACCCCCAAGACCGAAACTCTTGAGTCGGCAGAGTAATGCAACGCAAACCAGTTCAGAGCGTACAATATAATTTTATCATAATATAAAATTATGACGCAGTGTCTTTCTCGGATCAGAGGGTCAGTATACTGCAAAGTAGAGTCTCATGTGGTGTCTGAATTTGTGCATTTATTTTCCTTTTCTACGGCATGAAAAACAACACCACACGCCCATCCATGCACTTCATGAAGACCTTGAAAGTCATCCCATCTCCAAGGTATCGTAGCCACCACCAAAGCCAGAGATATACAACACTCATCACCAGTGTCGTCACATTTAGACTTTGAAACCTCTGGAACGTCTACGTCCACGAGCCTTCTCGAACTTGCGACCCTTCGACTCGACGTATGGTTTCTAGCAAAATTGTATTAGCATGGCCTTCCGTATGCACCGACAATTTCTTACCTTGTGCTTGTGTGGGCCAAAGCCGAAGTGTTTGACAGCCTCACGGGCGTTCTTGGGACCTCTGAGGAGCAAGGTGTTGCTTCCAGTGGGGGCACGGAGAGCCAATTGATCCAAAGTCAAAACCTCTCCTCCGGCAGCGAGAATGCGGGCGCGAGCAGTGGCGGTGAATCGGAGAGCGGCAACGCTGACCTTAGGGACGGTCAAGAGGCGGTTGTTGTCGGTGACAGTTCCAACGACCACAACAGTGCGCTTGTCATCATCGCCGTTTCGGTTCGCGACGATTCTGGAGATAGAGACGGGGGGTCTGTTGATGCGGGACATGAAGAGTCGGCGGAGGACGACCTTGTTGAAGGAGGATTCGGTTCGGCCTGTGGGTGAGGGTCAGCATTGATTTTGCGATCGATTGTAGGTGAAAACTTACGAGCCAAGAAGCGGTACAGCTTCACGAGGAGCTTGAGGTCTGCGAGGTGTCGCAGTTAGCATTGCTTGATCCGGAGAGGTGGTAGAGATTTCGGCGCAGGAATATTCTGTTGCGTGTCGCATCTTCCTCCCAACACAGCTCTGGAGCATATCTCCAACCCAACGAACCGCTCCTGGAATCAAAAGAAATTGGAGAACTCACAAGCATTGTCACTCTTAGGCGCCTTTCGGTGCGTTGAGCGAACGTGATGAGCGTCGAGATCGATACCTATGAAAACCACATCGTCAGCCCTTGATCAGCATGCTCTGTGCATTTCGGTCTTGCGACACAAATTGCTACGCAGAAGATTAAGATCTTGCAGATACATAATCTCTACTTGCACACGAAGGCGAGAATGAGTAACATACCCATTGTTGCGGTTGTCGAAGGTTGTCGTTAATGTCGTTGAAGAATATCAAGCGAGGTTTAAATTTCTTGTGTGGGCTCGAATCTGGAGGGTCGCTAAGCAATCTACTTTAGGCTTAGCGCAAAGAATTGATCCTGACGGGTTTGGCCAGTGATTTGAGCTCTTCGTTCTCTTGAACTTCCAAATACATCCCATTGATTTCTGTAAGATCTCGAGTTGAAACTGCCTTTCGAGAAAAAGTTTGTCCTCGATTGCAAGTTGCAAGTTGCAACGAACAAACAACAAACGACGCTCTTTGGCTGTCTCTAACCGTATGGCTACTTTTGAGGCCCTTAATCGCGAGATTTGCTATCCAGAGAATTTTCCCTTCATAAGCTGGTGATGAATGATACATAGTATTGGAAAGTAGGAAGCGAATGAATGCTCTTTAGAGCTTGATTTCAATGACCATATCTGAAGCCTTCAAATTTGTCCAGGTCTATGGTCCCATAAGAAGCAGGCGGGGATGTATCCAGGCAAGAAAAGTGGGAAATACTTTGCGGGATCAAAATGTTGATGCGTGACCATCGATTTCAATCTTTCGGGGACCTGTCTTCGTAGTTTCCACCGAGTTTTCACTTGCCAAGGCTTGCGAAGCATTGCCTTGATAAACAGTTTTCCTCTCTATTTTTTCAGTAGCAGTGTTCTGAGAAGGAATTGGTAAATCCATGTCAGTCTGAACACATTTTCGAATCGTTTTCCAAGACTAAGAAGAGGGCAGAGCAGCTTAGTGGGACAATGTGGAAGGAGGTGCTTAGGTGCTTAGGACCTTATTGGGGCTCAACGTCCTCGTACCATTTGTTCAAAGCGTCAAATGGGAAGCTTCTTTGATTAGATACTACAACCGGGGGAGCCGTTTCGAGGCAGGGTTAGTGAAATGTGTCAGATGTGAAGATTCTCCGTTGGCTCTCTGATGAGAAATATCGTCCCTCCACGCAAAAATATATGGGTGTTCTCTCTTCAACTTTTTGATTATCACCGCATGTACGAAATCAGTCCTGGTTAATGTCGTGACACTGGTCACTGACCCCATACCCAGACATGTTTGTGGAAGATCTATTAGCCGTTCAGCCTGCCGGTGACCTGTAACGCGTGACTTGAAAAATGTCGAATACCCACATGTGACATAGTTAGTACTGTTACCCGTTTTGTACAAGACACCTGTGATATCCCTTTGCAGCACATGACATAAAATGCATCTTATCGAGAAGCTTAATATTCTCCTCAGTCCACCTTATTAATTTACTCCAGATCAGACCGGATCTCTCACTCAATTTTAAACAACCAGTCAAAAACGTCTGATTGCTGACTAAGATCCGCGTTTAAACTTTGACTGTGTCGAGGCGAGGCGAGCGTAGAGAATTTCAAGCTCATCTCGAAGAACGAACTGCCCCTGGCGATAACCGCTTCACGACACCTAAGTACAATCACCTCATACCAAGCACTTATTCTAATGAATGACAACTCAAAACGATAATAAGACGCCCATTCGACATCCCTTGAATGGACCCGAAACTGATCCCTCCAAGACCTTCTTGTTTCGCCGGTTTACCTTCGGTTTAGCGGTAATAAGTCGAACGAACCTCTGCGACCGCGACCAACGACGCACATCGAATCGTTGAAACGACATCTGCGATTGGAATCCGATAATAAAGGACGTATGCGGATGATCCTGACCTGTTCAATTGGGGCAATTCGTCTGGTAGAGGGCTGGCTTGAATGCGCTGAGGTCTAGAACGCGTTGAGGTCCGGACCCCAGTGTATATAATTTGCACTCCAATTCGGAAATGTCTGCCGTAAGTTTCACTGGTCTTGTACGCTTATCCATACTGATACCATGCGACACAGTCTGGGTCTGACGCGCTGGAGCCGCCGAAGAAATATGGCCAGAAAGTTATGCATCTCCGCGAGATGATCTCACAGCCAGTCGTTGCAGCGTTTTGTGCAGGAGGAGTCGCAGGAGCTGTGTCTAGGACCGTCGTATCTCCCTTAGAGAGACTGAAGATCCTATTCCAGGTTCAAAGCGTTGGCCGTGAAGAATACAAGCTCTCTGTCGGAAAAGGTCTCATGAAGATGTGGAAGGATGAAGGCTGGCGAGGATTCATGAGAGGAAACGGCACAAATTGCATACGTATCATCCCATATTCGGCCGTGCAATTTGGAAGTTATAATTTCTACAAGAAGGTGAGCGATCTTCCGTGTTGCTAGCAGCAAACCGCCACATTCTTTCCTTGACCTTGAATTATTACCACCCTTGCAAAGGTATACATTTGCTGATATTTGATACCAGTTCTTCGAAACCGGAGGCGAGATGAGCTCAGCTCGACGCTTGGTCTGTGGAGGAGCGGCTGGCATCACTTCCGTGTTCTTCACATACCCTCTCGACATTGTCCGAACCCGACTCTCGATCCAGTCTGCATCATTTGCAGCTCTCGGAAGCGCACCAAAAACAAAACTCCCAGGAATGTGGCAAACCATGGTGACCATGTACAAGACGGAAGGCGGCATACTTGCTTTGTATAGAGGCATTATTCCCACTGTTGCGGGTGTTGCACCATACGTAAGTTCAAAACCAGTGAGATAGAACCCTACTAATTGAACATCCAGGTGGGCTTGAACTTCATGACTTACGAGCTCGTACGAAAGTACTTGACACCAGAGGGAGACAAAAACCCAAATGCAGTCCGGAAGCTTGCTGCAGGAGCCATTTCAGGAGCAGTAGCACAGACTTGCACTTATCCTTTGTAGGTTCTAGTCTTGGGAGCTTATGAAGAACCACTAACATAGTTCTAGTGATGTCCTTCGTCGTCGCTTCCAAATCAACACAATGTCCGGCATGGGCTACCAATACAAGTCAATATTCGACGCCGTAAGGGTGATCGTTGCTCAAGAAGGAGTGAAGGGCATGTACAAGGGCATTGTCCCCAATCTGCTGAAGGTCGCACCCAGCATGGCAAGTAGCTGGCTGAGTTTTGAGATGACACGAGATTTCTTGCTCACTCTCAGACCTGATGAGGACCTCTGAAGTGCTGGCCGACTTCGTCTCCATTTCCATGGACCCTGTAAAATAGCTTCACGATCCTCAAAGCAACGCGGCGCGGGCAACGATATTGAAGGGTGGTTGGACTGGGCACATCAAGCTGAACACAGCTTTGTAAATGAAGGCCTGGATTTTAATTGGTTGCATTTGGTTTAGGCATTGGGAGCGGGCGCATTATGGACCTTGTAGAAAGAGGTAGATATTCCTTTTGACTGGATATTTCGGTCACAAAATGGAGCATCATAGAGTATTCGAGACCTTGAGGCCGAAACGGAACGAATGGTGAGCTTCATATGTTGCTCTAGGAATCACCATATGAAATGGAAGGTCCAAGTGGCTGTATGAATGAGAATTTAAATCATGGTTATGATTCACTACGAGCAGCATATATTGTTGCGAAGAACATAACGGAAGGCATTATTAATCGTGGATCGGATTTCGTGAAGACGGCCCCCTAGAAAGCATTAAGGCCAAATTGTTCATTCCACTTGAGATCTTTAGGAGACATGATCCAAGAACAGTAATGACTCAGCAGATATCGTCATACACCAGGGGTTGACAAAATTCGCTCACCATGTAGAAAATCGAACCTTTAATAACTTTACGATTCTGGGCCCAGTTCGGTTGAAAAATATACCAAATTGATTGCGAAGAATAGGCCTTTAAGTCTAGCTCAGAGAATTTTTCTTGAAAACACAATTTTTGGCGGGTTGTTATATTATCTTTTCGGCTGGTGGGCGAATTCTGACAGCCCCTGGTGATATTCAGTCGCTGAGGGAGTGCGTAAGCAGGGGCACACGTGACCTTCAAATGCAGCTCGGCAGAAGCATTTCGGTACAACTCTATCTAATAGGCGCTAAGCGCCACTAGCCCCAGGCTGATGCGCTTCGATTTTGATTTTGAACAGCTTCCCATCTTCTTTGTCAAACAACAATCTTCCACCAACACCACAACTCTTTCGACCTTCAAGATTGTGATTTATTCGACATCGGAACTTATCCGAAGAACATTCGCGACCACTTACACCAACTCCCAAGATGTCTCGCGGCGGAACTACTCTCTACGTCACCGTATGTTCAATCCCATGAATCGTCCAACCCCGATCCCACGCGATTGAAGCGCACGTTATTCCAACATGAAATACAACAGTTCACTGACATCTTTACAGGGTTTCGGCCCCGGCACCCGCGCCCGCGACCTTGCCTACGAATTCGAACGGTATGTCCAACAAACGTCGATATTTCGATGATCAGCTTTCGAGTGCGATGATCTACCTCCCCCAAGCCCTCGTCCTTCCGTCCTTATATCGTCGAGACTTCGCTGTCACCTTTACTCGTCATCTGCCTGCCTGCGCTCCCTACCTCCCCTCCCTTTCTCCTACGATCGAGCGGTCGCATAACGATCCGAATACTGTCTTCACATTAATCTCGCGCGAAATTCTCAACAGCGGCGGATCGAATTCTACAATTCTATTCCTTTTCTTGCTCTCTATCTCTCTCATTTTCAATCCTTGCCCTTGGAAATAAATGGAGTCTGACAAGAATCAACAGCTATGGCCGCCTCGTCCGTTGTGACATCCCAGCTCCTCGAACTGCTGCTAGTCGTCTGTAAGTATTTCCCGAGCAACATTGGTGTCAACTCTAATATCGTTGACACTTCAAGTAGATTTGCATTCGTCGAATATGAGAGCCGTCGTGATGCAGATGATGCGTACCACGAGATGCACAACAAGCGTATTGGTCGAGATGATCTCTTGAAGATTGAGGTGAGGCACACGATTTTTCTATCTATCTGACATGGCTAATGATCTATACAGTGGGCCCGCACACCTCCATCAGCTTCATGGCGTTTCGATTCCGGTCGTGAGCGTGAACGTGCTCCTGGTCGTCGCTCTCCTCGCCGTGGTGGTCGCAGTCCCTCTCCAAGACGTAGCCGTGGTGACTTCTCTCCTCGCAAGGATGATCGCCGAGACCGAGACTACGATCGCCGAGACCGCGGTGATCGTTCGCGCAGCCCAGACGATCGGTCAGTACCGAACACCCCCTCTTCGAACTCATATACTCACAACACCAGGGACCGTGACGTCAAGCGTGACGATGACCGCGAGGATCGTGAGAACGGAACCAATGGCGAAGATAGGAAAGGTGATTTTACACTTCCCAGACGACGTCGCTGAACAATATTCACTGATTCTCGTATGGTAGTTGCCATGGACTCACCTCCTCCTGCACATGATGAACTGGATACCGCTGAGTAAACAGGTCATCATCACACTTTCGAGAGGCGTACGAACCGTGGACACAAAAAATTAATTCATGCCTTGGTGGCTGCTGATATTTCATTTCTTCCTGCCTGATTTTACCCGTTGTGTTTCTAGATCGGTTTCCCCACAAGCCTTCGATTCGATCCGAACGAGTACGAACGAGTTTCTACCTCAGCGGCATCCAAAATCGGGAGTTTGCGCATTTCAATCAGCATTCGGCTGCGGCGGTTAGTAATGGTCTGTAGTAGCATATCAATACAAAAATTGACACCCCCTTTCCACAAGCCAAATATCTTCTTAAAGGTGACAGGTTTTACGGTGTTGATTTGAACTTTGATGTATGCAAAGGAGAGAGTCTCAAGGCATGTCAATTGTGGTGCATTTTCATTCTCATGGTGTGTATCTCGTGAACCGGCCCCTATCCCAGACCCGCCTCCGTCCTTCAAGTCAAAACTCCAAGTCAATCATAGGAGTCTAATAAGACAAGACCTCCTTCTACTCTATATGCATTATGCACCGCTCTATTTGTGCCCACCCTTTTCCCCTTTCACAAAACTCCGATGTCTCGACAAGAGCTGCGACATCATGAAATGACTGACGTCTTCATCCGCCCAATAAGAAAGGTGGGACGCGATTGTGTTGATGGGGTTGAAGTCTAGAACACTCCTGTTTACTAATCAGCACTTCCCTTCCCCAACTCCCTTCCCCTTTCTACCCCTTTAAGCAAGAACAAGAGGAAATGGAAAAGGGGAACATACTCCTGAATACTGAAATCCACCCTTCCATTCTGATTCAGCGCCCGAACCTTCATCTCCTCCCTCTTCAGCTTCCTTCCCCTCTCTTCCGCCTCCGCCCATTCCTCACCCTCTGGACTAATATCACTCTGATGGCTCTTCCTTCGCTTCTGGAACCCAGCATACAGCGTCTCTATCTCGTCGTCTATCAGCGTTGGTGCGTTCGCTCCGGTGCCATCGCGGTCCGCTGCAGCTGTGTTCTCGGCCAGTTGGCGCTTCTTCTCGTTCGTGTTCTCCCTTTGCAAGACAGGAACATCTGAGATTACGCCACCAGCAGAGATGTTCGTGCCTGCACCGACGGACTGCGAGGCAGAACGAGTTTGGGGAGCAGGTGCTGGTGTGGCCATGCTTGCGACGTCATCATTGGTTAGGCCTAGACTGCGGTTCAGGAGACTGCTCGCGATGCCGGAACTCAAGGACGACCAGAGGCCGCTGACGCTCTGTCCAATTGTGGCACCGATGCCGCTGACGCTCGCGGAGATGGTTTTCTTAGTGTAGGGCAAGGCTTGGGGTTTCATGGAGGACATAGCTGGTGCGATGAGTGGTTCCAGACGATAGGCTATGGGATCTGTGGGATGGAAGATGTTGTAGAGTTGTGCACATTTGGGTGAGGAGATGGTGAATGGGAGGCCAGTTACGCTGGAGACGTGCTCGCTGGTTGAGAAACCTGACGATGAAGCGGCGAGGAAAGGATCTTGCATATAGTCGGGATCCATGGGCGATTCCGCTGGCAGAGCGTTAGGTTGGTGTCGTCCTGCGATTGTTCGACCTTTGAGCATCTGGAAGAGGCCGATGGGACTTCCGAGACAGTAGAAGTCTTCTACGTCGAAGTCGAAGCTTAGATCCTTGGCACCATGTGCATTGCTCGGCGTTGAGAGCCGTTTCTTATAGTGCTTCCGATGGGCGTCTGAACCGTGGATCTTGGTGTCTTCTTTCTGTCGGCAGAGAATGTCGAAGAAGATGGCAGATCCGAGAGAGTGGCCGATGAGACTCACTTTACCTTGAAAGTAGGGGTTACGCTCACGGAATAGGTTGTAGATGCGGTTTGACTCGTCTAGGACGATGTTGACTATGTGCTCCCTGTATGCACTTTGATAGAGAAGAATATCGAGGGCTGTGAAGTTTGTCAGCGAGGATGCATCGAGTCTCTTTTTTCTCTAAACTCACCTAAATCTGTGATGAGGGACCTCACGAACGGCACCCCTTCAACTGTGATATCCTCCAAGCTTGGATACTCTTCTTCGTCGCCAACAGCCTCACCGAGATCATGCTCTTTCCTGTTCTGCCTGACACCCTTTCTCGGGAAATCAAGTAGATGTCTCCAGCAAACTGGAAGCACTTGGATCCGGCAATTCTTAGGCAGTTTATCGATTTCCGAGTTCAGAGCTTGCAGATCTGCCGAACCTGAATACACGCTCTTTAAAGTCTGGCGCAGGACGTTGACATCATGTATAAAATTGACACTTTCGGTTCTACAACCTGGAGTCAGCGATTCAAATTTCTCGACAGAAGAGCTTCCGAAACTTACCTCATTCCCAAACGTTGTCCAATACCATGAGTGACAAGTATCAAATGCTCGATCTCACGCCCCTGGTTCTCGCCCTCTCTATCCTTATAATCATTCTGTATCTCCTTCTCATCACGTTTCCTCACAGCCTCAGCCTCCGAATCAGGATCAATATCGTCACGGAGCGTTAATGGTGCAGGTTCAGAGCCCGATTTGGTGCTTGGAGGGGCAGACCTCCGCTTCAATAACTTTTGCTGCCGCTCATCAAGTTGCAATGTAGGTGGTAAATTCGAAGGTCGGATAGCTGCGCTGGTTGGGGTCTGGGGCGTTTTGTCATTCTCTTTGGGTTTGCCAGGGTCCGTATAACCGCGGACAATCTTGACACCGCCCAAATATCCTCCACCTGCAAATTTCTGATACACAGTACTACTAACTCGGGACATGATACTGTCCGCAGAGAGCCAAGCCACCGTGGAGTCTTGGTATGTCACAATAGAGTTCATATAAGTGCCGAAAAGACGATGTGTCTGGGGTTGGTGAGGAGTCGGTGGTGGAGCATCCTTAAGAGCCGCTGTGGCATCGTCTAGAGATTGCTGATTCGCAGCCCTCAAATTCTCCAAAGAAGCTTTTGGAGTCACTTCGCCAGATTCAGATCTGTTTCGAGAGCCAAAAGCACCACTCAAAGCCAGCGATTTGGGTTCGTTTCCCGCCTTTGGCGGTGGCTTCTCTGGAGCTTTGGGATAACGGAATGGCTTGACCTTCAAGTATCCTTCCTCCAGTTGGGCAGCTAGATTCTCATCACAAGGTCGCAGCGTGCTTCCTTCTTGATAGAACCAGCTTCCACGCCTCACTTCATAGATCGGACCCAACCAGTAGACTGGCGAGAGCTCCCTTTGTTCAATATCCACGTCGAACAAAAAGTCCTCATGAACGGGCACCCGAACCTTCCCACTTGCATTCTCGTCCAGGCCCGCCTCGTTCATGCTGGTATTGGCCCTCCTCCCTGCACTCGACGCTGACCGTGACATTCCAATATCGTCCTCGCTCTTCTGTTCCCTACTCGGGTCATCATATTCGTCTGCCAGCTTCTGATATGCGGTTTCAATAGCTCTGGAATCGTGCTCAGAAAACGTAACGAACTTTTTGGGCGGCGGAGGAGGTTTCGTGTCTTCTTGATTGTTCTTCAGTAACTTTGGTTTCCTCTTAGGAATCTGTCTTGCAATTAGCAATCGCTCATCCGGTTCCAAAGTTTTGGGAAAGCATACATCGACAGCATAAAACCACCTAGCATTCAACTCCGGACAATCACTCGGATACCTTCTCTTACTCAATCCCCTCCAATAACTCGTACTATGATCACCCCCATGCTGGTTCTTCAACCCACTCCCCCCTCCAGGCAACGCATCCTTATCCTTCGGTTTCGGCGTGCTCGATCTCGAAGTGCCCCAAGGGCTAATACTCTCCACCGCCACACTCAAATAACTCTTCTCTTGTCCTTTCTTCTCTTGCGCCTTATCTTCCTTGGAATTACTGTCTGCGGAGGGCGTGGAATCCATGTCGGCTCGGCGGTCAAACCGCCCGGCCACGCCCTTGTTCGTCCAAGCCGAAGAGGAAGGGAAGAGGTGCTCGGGCAGGTATTTCGGGACGTTCTTGGCGTGTTGGGCGAGCCTTTGCAGGAAGTTTGCCAATGTGGTGATTTTGTGTTACCTTTATTTGAGAAATGGTGAAAGCCGAGGAAGGAATTAGCTTCCTGCGATGTTATATGTGCATAATTATGGGAGTGGAGAGGCGGGGCATGTGTTTGAAGGTTAATTGAGGTGTTGCGTACTTTCAAACGAACGGAAGCTCCCATGACGATGCGGGTCATTTGGGGATGGCATCCCTGTTTTTGGCAGGGATTATCTAAAATATACATCATATCACGTGTGGGCCTTGAAGTGACTCGGGTGGTTCTATTGCTGTTTTCATTAGAATATATGATCTGAAACTTTCAACTCCTTTTCGTGGTTGAGGACGCTCGAGTCAGTCCCTTTAATCAGAGCGAATAGTTCAAGTTATATGTTTCTCTAATTATTAAAACAGCTCTAACGAATCACAACTTTTCGCCAAATTAATGCCGATGATGTTAACTAATCCACTATCATTGAATTTTGTCTATCACTTTTAGATGCTCATTCCCGAAAGAAACTCGAAGGGGTATATGCCGTCCCGCCACCTGCCAAATCTCCATCCATCAAATCCTCTTAGCCATCCTATTCATACAACCCGCACTTCTACCAACACCAAGTACTATATAAGAGGGGAGATTAAATGATCAAGTAAAGACTACACAAAAGACTCGGACCGGTAAATATCCCAACCCAGAAGATCAAATTCCCCAACGTCGCTCTTCCCTTCAGGAAGCGACTTCGACTCAACTGTACCAACGGAATCTGCGTCATCTGCAAAAACAGTAGATATCCGCGTAGCTTTTTGAATACACACCACATGACGAGCTCATGTACGCAAGCGCTGAGGAAGAAGGTGATGATGGTCGCCGTGTACTTGTTGACTTTCATCGAGGAGATGGAGGAATGGTAGACATGGCGAAGGAGGAAGTTGTGGACTGGGCGGTTCCAATCGCGAGCGAATTGGTCCCAGGAGACGCTGTTCCACCAATCTGCGTAGAAGCCACGGTCCGCGAAGTAGGTGAGTTCTGCGAGGACGTTTAGAATACATTCCCAGATTACATACCAGGTCTGGAAGTCTGTTAGCTAAGTTCATTTCGTCTGAGGTTTCGACGTACCATCATGTATTCCATCATAAATGGGAAGATCAAATCGCCTAATATCCAGGGGAACAGCTCCAGGCGTTGCCGAAGTGTCATCCCAGCATCTTTCATCTCGATGGTTCGAACGACCACAGGGTAGATCAAAGACTGGCCAACCATATTCATGATACCAAGAACTCCAAAAACGGCAATACCTTTTTCGGCAACATAGTACCAATTGATCTTATCCGAACGTGGATATTCGAGCTCGTATACCAGTGTTGGTAGCACGATATATTCGTAGTGATTGGCGATATTCAAGTTGGTGGGATAAACGTTTCCGGATGTTGTGCACTTGCCCTTGAGATCAGTTGTCAAGGCATCAACCTCCCACTTGATGATACGCTCGAACGTCTGGATCTGATCAATATCAAGTGGTTTTCCAGATTCGATCGCTTCGGCTACTTGGGCTAAATTCGACGCCCCCTCGTCAAACGAAGCTCTTCGGTGTTGACGTCGTTGATTGGGATCTGACGCAGTCGGGTTGAAGTCCAGATAGGAGGTTGGTAAGGTAGCAACTCGTGGGTTAGTGGCTGATGGTGTCTTGACTGCCTCAATGTTCTCCAACTGCTTTAATTTACGTAGAAGAGTCTCGCGTTTCTTGTAGTCCTCTGAAAGATGTCCGTTGTCTGTGAAAACGTGAGTGATCATTCTACCCTAATTGACAGGAAGCTTACAAAAAGCATAACTGTGTTGCTTCATTAGCATCACAAGACCATGCAATACGAAGAACACCGTGTGAGTCCAAGGCCATTGCCTGAACAAAGTCCACTCAAGGATAGCAACGATATAGAAGAATTCCCAGACCTGGATATATTGTCAGTCCGGCTCCAAACTGCTGTCATAATCCGTGGAACTTACGCTTTGAATAATCCATCCGGTTTTATTCCAGCTAAGCCATCCACGATGAATGAGTTTCTGAAGAATCAAACCAAATCCAGTCGCAGCACACATCACTCCATCTGACAACCCAAGAACCATAACATCTCGATGAAACATAAGTCCCATGATCTCGTTTGTGCCGAGAATGTTTCCATGTTGGCGCCAGTTCTCGGCCGCAATTTTCATCATAAATATAGCAGTTCCGAGCCAGAATAGCGTGAAGAAGCCGTGGAAAGGCGAGTCTGCACTATCGGTGTTGTTTCTATCAAAAGCTGTGAACTGACGTGTAAAGACCAAGTCACTAAACTTGCTCCTTCTCTTTGCAGCAGCTGGATTCTTCTCCTAAAGACTATTAGCATATCTCCAAGCATATTTGGGAGAAAAGCCTCACTCTCTCAATTCCAATCTTCAAGATTTCCCTCAACGCATCATCATCTGCCGTCAAGACATATCGACCACGTTCCTTCAACTTATTCAGCGTGACCGGTATACTCTTTAGTCTCGGCGGTCCTAGCTTCGATTTCGATGACGGTGCCTTCAACCCCTCATATGTCTTCCCCGAATCCGGTGTCTTGGCTCTAAGTATCTCAGCAACGAATCCTCCCCCCTTTCCGCCAGCAACCACAGCTGAGGGGTCATGTTTTAAAGCATCATAATCCTCCTCGCTCGCAGTCTCCGACGCCGTGTCCGAGCCATTGGTACTCCTCCCAGAATCTGTTACTGCTTCCAGCGCCGCCTTCAAAGATCGCGGCGCACCAGGGCTCGTCGGTGATATGTATGTGGTGTCTTCTTCGAGGTTTGCAATCCCATCTGAGTTCAATTGCCCCACCAATTGCCGAGCCTTGCCCAACGATGATGAGTGATTGTTGGCGACCGGCGGTACGGTCGTCGTAGCTAGTCGTGCCATTTCGAAGAGCTTTCTATGGGAGCTCAACATCCCCAAGATTGTAAATTAAAGTTTCGTGTATGTTCGAGGATCAATTGTTGAGCAGTGTATATTTTTTCGTTGGGATTTCAGTACGACCGTACAGTTCGAGTGGGATTAGGCTATAAGAATTCGTTTGTCTGATAATCTGACGGGTATTAGCATGGCGCTCTTGTATCCCGAGTCTCTCCTAATATTCAAGGTTGCTCGTGTTGACAATTGAAGGTTCTCTTGGCTTAAGTAGTTTATCGTAAAGGTATCAAATTGCGAACGAACGATGTGAGTGGTAGTCTTACTGTGCCACGGCGAACGGGTCGCAAGGCTGAGAGATGCGCCTGCAGATCGTCGGAAGGTGTGACTGATCAACAGCAAAGCCCTCGAAGGAAGAGGTACTGCTGCAGGCAAGAGACAATTATACTTCGGGCTTCCGGATTTGTCGGCGGTCATACTGGACTGTGCTGACGGGGCACAAGCAAATGGCACAGAAGGTTTAGCGGTAGCAGGTCTTACCTAGGGATCATGACGCTAGATTATTGATCGGGAAACGGTCTTGCGGCTTTCAATACCCAAGGTCCGAACCTTGGCTTTCGGCTTGGCAGACATAAGGGAAATCTTGTGTGGAGAAAGAGTCTCGAAAGGATCTAGAATTCTGTTAGGCATCGAGACCGTCGTGTGGTCTTGTCTTGCGAGAGTGAGGTCATCGCCGACCCAAAGCTCCGAGTGCCGTGCCCTCCCTGTTCTGCAACCCGGACAGCGATCACCACTCACAGCAAACCCAAAAAGGCCGCCATGCACCACGGCCTCTCCCGCAAGAGAAAACCGATCCACTCTTTTCTATTTCATAGTTTGCATATCTCGGTTCGCGTTTGCATTCGATCCCGAAGGCCGCCCTTATACACCGCATGTGCAGCTGTAAGGAGGAAATTCAAGTTCATCCGATCCGATGCGTGCGATGCTTGTGATAAAGTACCAATAATCTTATCATGCTATGCACCATATGTTCATCTTACCTAAATCATCATCAATCATCTCCTCTGTCCCAGCAAACTTTTATAGCTTAAGGACCCCTGCTCCCAGCAATCCGGCCCATGTGTTTCCCATACTTCCGGCAACATCTTCTGCACTTCTACCCTGCTCGTCCCTCAAGCTTCTGATATCAGGTCCTCGTGCAGTCTCCCTCCCCGCTCCCATCACTTGCGCCGCCTGAGAAACCTCTTCCGGAAAAGCCGACGTGGGGAATTCAGATGCCAGCCATAAGAGCAACCAAACAGCTTCTTGCTGATTCTTCTCTATTGCCACATGCAAGCCCGTCTTGTTGCTATCGAGAGGATCTTGATATCTCAATAACTCAGCAGGTGACATGTCGCCCTCATCAGGATCCTCTTCAAGAGCGTTTAAGAGCTCGACAATTCCGCCTACATCCCCTTCAGCGCACATGGTAAGGTAAGCTCGAGCAGGTCTTGCGGCGGGGTTGGCGCTCAGGTAAGCTTCTTCTTTGATCAGAGGAAAGATGTCTAGATTCTCTTGGATGCCACCTTCGTTGTGGTATCTCGTAAGCACTTGCGGTGGTTGGGAACTTGATAGAGGAGTGCTACATGATGGACATGTGAGAGCTGGGAAGATCTGAGGAGACTCGTCGAGTAGACATTGCCTAGATTCTTAAGTCAGAATTGATTTCAACTGGAACATGTTATCCAATGATGCTTGTGATTTAATCCTCAACGTCGTCCCTTATGGGGCTCCATACATTCCCCATAACTGAAGAAAGTTCCAATATAACGGAGCACGTATCCACGTGATCTCAGCAACTTGATGGCAGCTCTTGGAGCCTCGAGGTGGCATTTAGAGAGAAACTTTGCACAAACCAATGGAAGTGACAGCCGCAAGTCAACTGCAAGTCATCTGGGACCGTAGTCGAAGATCCGCCAGCTGCAGAGCCACTTGCTTCGTCAAAACTACGACTGGATGTTAGCCGTAGCTTGAGGCGGAAAAGACATAAGTGATATATATTACTCTTCAGGATCTAACTCGATCGTCAGATTTTGATCACAGATCTTGCAGGTAGACATTTTGATAATGGCGGGTTGAATTGTTGTTTTGTTTGAGAAACTCGGGGTTGAGAAGGGCTGGTATTTCCTGAAAGCGAAGGGGAAAACTTTTTTTTGCAGATTCTTCGGGTCTGACTGAAGTCACGGCCCAACACTTCAAGATTCCTCAAAAACTCATACTTCCCTACGAATTTTATAAACAACATGGGTGGTTCTGGTATTCCTCTGATGAATTGTCTATTGTCTATGTCTGTAAAGCTCATTACTGTCTATAATCTGTAGTCCTCCGCAATTACCAGCACCACCACAAGATGAATTTGGGCAGGTATCTAAAGCTGAAAGCAAAGGCCATCTTATCTTCGCCATCCGAGTGAGTCCAAGCATTCACAGAGAGTGCACACCATGCCGAACTCAAAGAAGATGGCGTGAATAGGTGGGTAGAAGTTCCCAGCCATCTGGGATACCTCAAGTCCGAACTTGTTGTACTTGCTGTATGTACTTCGTGTGGGAAGCTGTCGCGATCATAGGACCGGGCTTCCCATCAACCAGTTTGTATATCCTGATCGTTGTGAAGGCCATGTTTCTTCCAACCTTATTCGCCGTAGCCTCGATCTCAATCGTCTCTCCAACTTGAGCGGTACCGATGTAGGTAACATGGATATCTACACTCGCACCCGACTTTTCCAGCCCATGCGTAGAAATCGCAAGACCACCACTCCAGTCGACAACTGTAGCACTGACCGCGCCATGGATAGTCCCTCGAGAGTTGACGTGATTCTTGGCCAGGGTCAAACGAGCTATCGCTGTCCCCTTCGTGGCAGAAACGATCTCGGCATCCGATAGAAGGAAGTCGTAGATGGGAGAATTGCCCTTCATATTTTCCCAAACTTTCCGTACATGCTCTAATTCGATTGAAGAAGCCATTGCGACCGTGAGTGACCCTCAGAGAGATGCCTAATTCAGGTTGACGTGCACAAAGAAGGTAGTCGTCAGCCAGAGGCGTACTTCGCACGATTTCTATTCCCGGACCCAATTGACTGTTGAATTGCTTTGAAGGATCATTCGAAGGGATATCTCGACGAGAAGATCCCCTTTGCGAAGCAATTTCCTTTGCCGGGGTGCCGTCCCGGACGTTCGTAATGCGCAAGGAAAGTTTAGTGAAATAGATGAAATATTTTGGAGCCTTGAGATCCACGTCATAAAGTGGCTGTGAAATTGGGCTCTCGCTTAACCCCTCTGACCTTGAAGTTGAAGGAGTTGATTCAAAGCCGTCTTCGATCGCATCCTTGGTCAGACCATAAAACACTTTTCTCTCCAACTATTGGAATATCGGTCCATACTCAGAGTCATCGCGAATCACAACCAAAGAAGCTGCGCTCCTTCTTCTGCTGCGACAACCTTAGCAGAAGTTCCGCGTAACCCCTCTTTAGCCGCACCCTTTCGATCTGACATCTCTGTTGAGCAAACGAATCTACGTAGAAGGCCTCACAAGGCTCGAGATACAGGCCAACTACCAAGACTGCCAAAATGAACGTTATTAAGCTGCAGAGGTATGTCTTCTACAGAGTGTCGCGATCACAGCTCGACGCGATTTCATGCTGACCCTGTTTGCGGCACAGGAAGTATCCTCAATTCCAACAAGACGAAATCTTCGGCCTCCAAGATGCTTTCCGCAAGCTCGATATCGATGACAAGGGATATATTGATGAGGCGACCGCGATCAAGGCCACTCAAGCTAGCGAGAGGCAGCCATACGATGTTGTCAGACAAGCCTTGAAAGAGGTTGAGCTGGACTCTTCCAGGAGGGTTGAGTTGGACGACTACATTGGAGTGAATTACGCTTGAGATTGGCTATACATGGAAGAAGGCTAATATCGTATCACAGCTGGTTTCCAAGCTTCGAGAATCCTCCCCCGCCCAGAAGCGCATGTCGACTGGTCCGACCACTCCCGGACGAGGCGTTGTATCTCAACAAACGGGTGGTGCTGGACACTCTTCAAAGGGCAGCGTCAGTGGCCGAATCCAAGTCCAAGGTTCCTCTTCGAACGTTACCCATACCATCAACGAAGATGAGCGAACAGAATTTACCCGCCATATCAACGCTGTTTTGGCCGGCGATCCGGATCTTGGATCTCGTCTTCCCTTCCCTACGGACACATTCGAGATGTTCGATGATTGCAAGGACGGATTGGTGTTGGCTAAATTGATCAACGACAGTGTTCCTGACACGATCGATGAGCGTGTACTGAATCGTCCCGGAAAGAAGATCAAGAGCCTGAACGCATTCCATATGACTGAGAACAACAACATCGTTATTGAGTCCGCAAAAGGTATTGGATGTTCAGTTGTCAATATTGGAAGTGGAGATATCATTGAGGTTCGAGAGCATCTGATTTTGGGTCTGATCTGGCAGATCATCCGAAGAGGTCTACTTGGAAAGATCGATATTAAGCTTCACCCTGAGTTGTACAGACTGTTAGAGGAGGACGAAACCCTTGAGCAGTTTCTGAGACTACCCCCGGAGCAAATTCTACTGAGATGGTTCAACTATCACCTGAAGGCTGCAAACTGGCCCCGCAGGTAAGCATTGGAATCAGAGTACACGAGGGCTTTACTGATAATCTACAGAGTAACGAACTTCTCAAGCGACGTCAAGGATGGCGAGAATTACACCGTTCTTCTGGCTCAGATCGGTGGCGAGTACGGATGCGATCGAGGACCATTGCAGACACGTGATCTTCTCCAAAGAGCTGAGCAAGTCCTCCAAAACGCAGACAAGCTCGGATGCCGAAAGTTCCTCACTCCCACCTCCCTCGTCGCCGGAAACCCCAAGCTCAACCTCGCATTCGTCGCGAATCTGTTCAACACCCACCCAGCACTAGACCCCATCACGGAAGAAGAGAAGCTCCAAGTGGACGACTTCGATGCAGAAGGCGAGCGAGAAGCACGAGTCTTCACCCTCTGGCTCAACAGCTTGGACGTTCAACCAGCCGTCAACTCCCTATTTGATGATCTCCGCGATGGCACAATCCTCCTACAAGCCTTCGACAAGGTCGTCAAGGGCTCCGTGAATTGGCGCCATGTAAACAAGGCCCCCGCCTCAGGAGACGAAATGTCCCGTTTCAAAGCCGTAGAAAACACTAACTATGCCATCGAACTCGGCAAGCAAAACCGCTTCTCCCTAGTCGGCGTACAAGGCGCAGATATCACTGACGGCCAACGCACCCTAACGCTCGGTCTCGTGTGGCAGCTGATGCGTAAAGACATTTCCGAGACTCTCTCTGCCCTTGCTCAACGATTAGGCAAGCGCGAAATCACCGATGCGGAGATGGTGAAATGGGCGAACGACATGTCCCGCAAGGGAGGCAAGAACTCTTCGATCCGCTCGTTCAAGGATCAGAGTATTGGCACGGGTATCTTCTTCTTAGATGTCTTGAATGGTATGAAGAGCAGCTATGTTGATTATGAACTTGTTACGCCGGGCAGGACGGACGATGATGCGTATATGAATGCTAAGCTTAGTATTAGTATTGCGCGGAAGATGGGGGCCACGATTTGGTTGGTTCCAGAGGATATTTGCCAGGTTCGGAGTAAACTGGTGCTTACTTTCATTGGTGAGTGAAAGCTTTTTGATTTGGTGAAGGAGTTTAACTTACCGACTGTTGCATAGGTTCCTTGATGGCTACGCATGAGAAGATGCAGTAGGGTGAATTGGTAGGAACAAGTCACAAGTGCGGAATTGCAGGCTATAGAAAAGGTCTTTCCAGAGTTTCAGGGAGGAACGATTGAGCGGTGATGAGAAATAAGGGTATGAGTACGAATATGAATTGGGTGAATTTCAATCATTCAAAAGAATCAGAAACCCCCTCTTCCGTGGTGCCAGAGGTATGTTGTCGACTTGGTGCCGGTCTCGGTTCGTGACTCAAAGCTCTATCTTAGAGGCACCCAGTTGATCCGAGTCAGTGATTTAGTAGAATCACATTCATGAAGTTGACGAAAGTATGCAGCGTGAAGTTTTATGTTCCTATCCGCCACTCACATATACAACTAGCCACACCAAGCTCTCAGCAAAGTCGCTCTATCTAGATCCTAATCCGCGTCTCGCGAACCCACTATACAAATGCCATCTCACCAGGATATCGAATCCAACAAGTATCGACGATGCTAATGTAGGTATCAACCATGTCCCTTATGAAAACTCTTTCCACGTCAATCCATCATGATTGATCCAAAAATATAACGCCATCATCTTTCGTCCGTTCCTTCATGAAATCGTTTCATCCCACAACCAAGCAAGCTTGGAAGCCAATTGTTTCTTTCATCCAATATATAGCAATGCAACAACGCAAATGATGATGCGATAATGCGATAGAAGAGGGTATCATACAAGAACCCATTCACTCCCCCTCTTAATGAACTTGTCCAAAAGCATCCCGATGTCCGTCAGCACGAAGCGGCAGATGTAGAAGCCGAAGAACTCGGCGGCGTGTCGGGTGCAGAGCTCCAGACCGACTTGTGTTTTGTCGGCGTGTCGAAGTCCTGGGTCCTCGACTTGGCGCGCGATTTGATCTGGAATCTTAGTCAGTAGGGTATTGCCATAGGGAAAAGTTGCGGGACATACCAATGGTTTGCGCGGCATCAAACAGTCGTGCCAGCGCTCCCATATAATTCGCATTAGGTCCCGAGAACTGCAGTTGACTCACGTCTCTCTTCGCGAAACGAGTTTTTGCGATCGACGTCGAGGTCATGGGAAGTGTGCCCATAGTGAGCCCTTCTTTCGGTCCGTCCACAGGTGTCTTGTTGGAATATGAGTTTGACAGTCCAACGCCCGAACTCTTCGATCTCAATCTGCGCCAGGAGAATGACGATGATTTACTCGACATGCTGCCAGACTTGGATGTCAAGTTGCTGGTTTCGGTATCTCCACCGAATGAAGCATCTTTGAACATTCCTCCTGAGCCTTGGACACCGACTTCATTGCCTAGCTTCTTGCTCAATGTCGCTTGGACCTGGTCAAGAATGCCGTCCAAAGCTTGCATCTCTTCCAAAACAGCATCCGCATCGAAGGTGTCGACTTTCGCAAGTTTCAGGAGAGCCGCGGTCAAAAAGTCGCAATTCGCAATCTTGTCTTCAACATTCTTTATCTTGACACCCTTCACTCGCCATACATCTCGTGGAACGAAAAGCTTGGTTGAGAGATATCCACCCCTTGGATGTGCAATTGTTTGGTAGAGAGCCCGCATAAGCCAGAATGGGCGTAGCAAGAACTCAGTAGGACATGGCTCAAGCGGTATAGGTGCTCCCGCATTCATTGGGTTGGGCGATCCCGGACTATCTGGAGAGTGAATATCACTATTGAATAAATATAGGCCTCCGGTCGGTGCCCCATTCATCTTGTCCTTGAAAGCGACAGCAATTGGCGTTGGCAACGCGGGCATAGCAGGTAATCTTCCGTTGTTCTCTCTCATATTGAATTGAGAACTCAGCGGTGTATTTGGCGATACATCAGAACCGCCGTCCTCAATGTTAGATACCGATAGATTGCGGCCTTTCATGTTCTTCAAACTTGACGATGAGAAGTTCTTCCGCAATCCTGCTCTTGACTGGGTACGACCGGGAGAGCCAGATCGGGGCGGTTGCCCATTTGTTTCGCTGTCGGTGAAAGTTTGAGTGAGTGTTGGTGTTGGTGGAGAGATGATCTCGGCTGGGCTTGGACCTGGGAACGGAGACGATATTTGTCTAGCCGACTGTGGGATTGGCGGTCGAATTGCCAGTCCATTCGGAGGCTGCCGTTGTTGGGGAAGTCCAGCAGTCTTGGGCTGGACAGCAACGTTCTCCACTGGGATCCGTGGTGGTGGCATTGACGGAGGTTGAGTTAGCGGTCCAGCTGAGGGTACCTTGGCTGTAGTCTCGATCTTCAGCTGCTTCGCATTCTGGCCAGAGAGCCTTCTGCTTCGGACGCTTTGCGTCGTAGACATTGCTAACGATGGCTGAGATGGTGGGTTTGGTGGGGGCGGTAATGCCTGTGCTGGAGGTGGATGCATAGGTGGGGGCGTTCTCGACTGTTGTATCGTCGGTATCTGTGGCATAGTTGATGCTTCCGTGACGGTAGAGAGTGTTGTTCCCGCCGTTGTGGGATTAGATCCTATCGAGCTATTCCATGTCCGTCCTGAAAAGCCACTAGAATCAGACTCCCGGGGCAGGGCAGATTTCGACTGTAAGCCGAACTCGAAATCATCCATCACAAATCCCCTTGTCATCTCTTCTAACATTCGTTCCTCCTCTTCAGACTCATTGCCCTCGTAGTCATCATCGATATTGTTTTCCTGTTCTTGCTCTTTTTGGAGCAATCGTTTCCTTTCCTTGTCGCGTGCTTCTTGTATCGCAGCTTCCCGCTCACTCTGCCGGACCCTCTCTTTGGCCAACTCCACTCTTCGTCTGACATTCAAAACGACTTCGTCCTCCTCGTCATAATCATATCGACTTGGTTCTAGAGCATCCATTGGCTCGAAGCCATCATCATATGCAGCCTCAACAGCGGCATCCAGCGCTGCATCAAACTCGGCTTCTGTAGCTCCACTTGCCGCTCGTATGTGCTTCCTCCTGACAGCCATAGACGACGTTCTCGAATGTACAGATGATGTGGTCGACCCACCAGACTCATCAATGGTGTCTAACCAGGACATCGATTCAATGCTAGGTGCTCTTGTGTGTGTTTTGGCTGTAGATGTTCCAGATAAATTTGAACTAGATAAATCAGCAGACTGTTGTCTCTCGTGAGTGTTGCTTGGAGGTCCATGGGTCACTGGTGACAAAGGTCTTCGTGGTGATAGAGGTGGTGGCATATATTGGCTCTCCATAGGTGGGGCAAGATTGACACTCAGCTCCGTGACGCGTTCCCTCAGGGGAGACTTGGAAAATGATCTCCCCGTGTATGGATCCTGCATATTCCGCGGTCTGTATTGCTGCGCAGTTTCTAAAGCAGATGGCAGTAATGATTCTCTCCGCCGCGGCACTTGTGACGCTGGTATTGACCGGCTTTGTTGGTACTCGGGAACGTAGGATTGATCGTTGACTATTCTCGTCACGGTTGCGGTTTCAATTATCGCGGGCTCTTCGTCGTCCGGTGATTGAAGTTCATCTCCTCTATAGCTCCCACTCTCCGGCCTCGCAGGTAGAGCCTTACCATCGTCACGTAGATAGGGAGCGATTTTTGTCAACTCGTTTATTCGAGTCGAGTAGGTATTGCGCTGGGGCTCAAGTTAGCAATGCCTTTCAATAAATGCCAAAAGACCTACAATTGCCTCCAATTTCCGTTTGTCCTCGTCCCCAGAACTTCGCTGCATTACTTGCTGTAACAGGGCGCAAGCCTCTGAGTACGCCTGCATGGCGCCCTCGAAATTCTGTGCATTGTCGAGTAACACCGCAGTGTTGGCTTTTTGGAGGGCTTTTGAGAGCATTGCTTTCTGCGAAGGTTGCTTCGAATTTCGAGATGACCCAGTCCCGGCACTACTTTTCGTGAGTTGTGACCGATTTCTTGAGTGACCTCTAGACCGACTCCCTTCTTCCGGCTGAGTCTTGCTTGGGTTTCCGTTTGGCACAGGGCTAGCTCCTGAGCCTGGGGATGGATCAACGCTGGCGGATCTCGATCGAGACGGTGACCACCGTTTTTGAGAAAAATCTCGCGTTTGCACCGTCCACGTCCCAGTGGAGAAATAATCCTCACCCTGAGCTGTACTTCGATAAGCTGCAGATAACAGCCCCGCAGTCGATGGGGAGCCAGTCAATGGCGAGTTGTTATTTACAGATGTCTGCAAGCTCGGTAGGGTGAGGATTGGCGGTAGTATTGGTGTCGGATTGGTAGCAAGATCAGAGGGTTTGCCCTGGCGAGGCGGTGAATTGGAGTTCGAATTCGCAGTAGACGGCCTAGCCTTCTGTAGCTTTTTAGGAGAAGATTCAATTCCGAAGTTGAAGGCACCAGACCCTCCAAAAGACATCCGCCTCGAAAAAGACGGGGATCTTTTATGACTGCTTTCCCTCGAGGAAGCCGTAGATTTTGACCACCGGTTCAAATTAGCCACCCCGTCCTTCACTCCACCCAAAGATCCCGATCTGCTATGTGATCGCCGCTGCGATTCTGGTGAATTTACTACAGGCTGAGGTTGGGAGGGGTTGTTGAGGCCATTTGCGTAGATCTGTGATTGAACAGCCTGTGGATCGTTACTCCGACTTTTCGATCGTGCAGGGCCAAAGGAAGGAGGCCGCTGAAGCGTCGCGATCGAATTATTCGACGACGAATTGTTTGCGATGTGGAAAGGTTGACGCTGGGGGTCATTTGTGGTAATGAAGGGCTGTTCCATATTGTCGTAGGGATTTTAAAGATACCGCTTCTTTCTTAACCCCTGAAGCGCTAACGCGTCCCGTCTTTCCCGGAGGAGCTCAATGCAACATTCGGGTTTGCATGAAGAGGCAGACCAAAGTCGTATCAACCAACGTCTTGAAATGATGGTATTCGGAAATTTTGATTTTTTGGAGCGACGGGTTTTCATTCAGGAAGCGTATATGCGATTGCGCCAACAAGGATAGGTCGTGCTCGCAGAGATAAGAGGACACCGAGGAGGGATGACGGCTCTTCAAGCTGCTTAAAAGGAACGTAAGTATTGGCCCAAATGCTTCTCTATGATATATTCCCTCTTTCCTATCGCAAAGAAATAGTGAAATAGGATATACGGCTCCCGCATACCTTCCAATGGCTTGTCCCCGACCAAGATGACTCTGTAAACTGGAGACTGGCTCCCACGTCTC
Organism: Gamarada debralockiae; assembly: GCA_002803225.1. Classification (NCBI taxonomy): domain Eukaryota; kingdom Fungi; phylum Ascomycota; class Leotiomycetes; order Helotiales; family Hyphodiscaceae; genus Gamarada; species Gamarada debralockiae. The sequence continues at coordinate 5,287 of NXFV01001537.1, read as the reverse complement.
TACTGCAAGTACATCGGAGTTATCTTCGAAGAAGGATTCCGTGGATTCGTGTAGCAATGAGTCGTAGATAATTTGCCCGCTATGTTCGTAACTCGTGGTATATAAATCTCGTCGAAGTCCAAAGAAATCGTCTGCGAATGCGCCTGCCTCCACAAGTCCCAGTACACCGAATTGTTCTCTCTGCGCAAAGTCTCTCGTCCTTTCCTATGCCTAATATCGTGAAGCGGTTACAATTAACATAGAGGGAGCCCCGAATCCGTCGTTTCCTCGATGGGGTGAGACGGATAAATCGTTGGAGGATTCGTGGTACGTGTACTTCGTATGCAAGCCGGGCATCACGCTTGGAAAGCGTGGACAAGGACAGACTGCGTTTGGCAACAAGTATGGATAGGGAGATTCGGAGAAATAAAATATACAAAAGGGATGTCTTGGAGTGTTCTGGCGCTGGATCTGCATAGTAATGGGCGGGTAGGACTGCGCTAAGACAGGGGGTAAGTGTTCTAACCCCATCTCGAGCGCGAAGAAAACGGTACTTTGCCTCATTGGGGCCCAGTTCATCCCGGCCATTGAGGGTACGGTGGGTATAAAATACGTAAAGCTCTTGAACTTCTTTATATTTTGGTACCTCTCACAGTCAGTCCAGAGATGCGGAGTTCGAAAGTTTCTCTAAGGTATGGAGAGTTCAGGCTGTCTCCTGCTATCTTCTTCACTTCTTCGCCGTCTGCAAAGAAAGATCTGGCTCCCACCCGCTTCAGAGATACATGTGTCACGTAGAACGGTGGCAGCTACTCTATTAATTGATGAAGACCATTCTTGGTACTGAATAATTCTACAGTTGAATTGACTATGGAAGTCTATTTTGGTTTCTATCTTCATATATTAGTAAACATTAATGTTTCGATTGGAGTCGAGAGCCATACGCTGCCCTCTTAACAGGCATTATATTGAAACGGCTCCGGGGAATTCTGATAAGGCGTCGATATCGGCATCAACACTAGAAAGAGAATCCACCTTCTTGATCGACATCTAGTGAATTGACTATTATTATTATTGGTTCGCAGTGGAGTACGCGTATCCATCGTGCAGCCAGAAGCAGAACCATCACCCCTTACCAGTACATTAGAGCTGCAGAAAATTCATGTCGGTCGTCCATCCCCAAGAAAAGCAAAATGCAACGATAACATCATCCACGATAGCACGGAGATAATTACGTCGCCCCTCTCCAAGCCTCTAAGGAAGCAGCAAGCAGCCACAGGATGCACTCCTCCTGCAGCCGGGATGCACAATCGAAACCCTTCGATGGACGCGCATCGCACCAAGGGGAATTTTCTGTGCCTGAAAGCCTAAAATCCCCTTTGGGAACACCTGCATATTTCTTCCGCAGCTCTTCCACCGGCGATAGATTTTCTGCAATCATCAGCGGCGATGCAGCCGACTTACCCCATGCCTCCAAGAAAACGTGGCTGATCCTCTTTCCTGGGATTTTCTTCACCCGCGGGCCCCGCCATTTAAACCCGTTTGCTGCAAGCTGCAGGAGCGCTGTTGCAGGTCGGAATCGGGGGTTGAGAGTCGGGGCCACCAAGCAGTGCTGAAGGTTCAATCTGCCCTACAGTATGTTTTGGCTTGCGTCGTGCTAAAGTGTCAATGAACGTAATGAAGTGGATGTTTCTTGTGACGTGCTCTTTGGCGCTTTCAAGATGATTGTGCGCAATAATCCTCTTCGTATTGTTACTGGAAGTCCGGTATTAGCTCAGACTAGCAAATGTTTTGAAACGTCACCAACTCCTCGTGATATCCCTCAGACCCAACAATCCTCAACTCCAAGTTTACAACTCCTTTTCGTCCGAACTGTATTCCTCTCGGACAATTACAATCAACCTGTAGCTTTTTGAAAAGTCTCATTCACCTCCCAAATGATCGTTAAATCCCACGTTGGCCGTTCAATTGGCATCAAAAGTTTGTCACATGTCTGATCCCCGTTTCATCGGCCCCTCAAGTCACCAGAATCGCCCGCTTCGACTTGATCTGTGGCCTGCTTGTGCTACCAAGACCCAAGAAGCCGGCTGGGAAAGCTCCCGACGTTTGAAGTGCCTTTTGTCGCATAATATCCGAGAGCCAGGCAGTTGTGAAGCGCGATCCGCCACAAGTGCGGTTGGCATTGGGGTTTTGGTCGACGTCATGTTGGCAAAAAGTGTCAGCGGATCGTGATGTTGTTGGCTGAGCTTTATTCACAATCAGCAAAGAGCTTGAACTTACTGTCTTGAGTTCTTGAGTTGCATCAGATTGCCGTACCATCGAAGCAGCACCCTTGAAATGGGAAAGAATAAGGTTTCTCTGCTCCGCGAGTTTTGGATAAGAGCACAGGAAAGGCAAAAACAGCTGAGAAGAACTGGGACAAGAATGGCCCACTTCTCGAGTACAAATAGTAACTTTGAGTTTGATGCAAGGTCTAGGTGTCGTGCGTAATTGTAAATGGCGTTAGGTTGTTCAATAAGCTCAATACTTAAAGCTTTAAAACAAGCTTTGAGCTGAGTTTCTTCGTCCCAGAACCCGCCAAAGACATCCTGGAGAGTAGATGGAGGAGTATTGAATTAAACCGACTGCCAGTGCCTGGCCCAGCACAGAAGAGAGTATCTACCAAACGTCTTTCCTTACTTTCCAATATCTCCGAGTACTTCGTACTTCTTGGTGCCTCAACTTTGCCAGGCAAGCTGCGGCTAAAGTGGAATGTGCGGCGAATTCGTTGAAAATTGTCGCGTTTTTCCATCTGATGAATTCCACCACCGAGATGTGACTAAACTCAAACTGTTTGGATTTTGGATTGTAGATCACAAAGTGATGGCACGCAGCCCTAACCTCATCAATTCCAGGATCTAACCTCAGGAGTTCTGGTGCAACAACGTCGTAGGCGCTAGAGCTTATGGTTTCGAGCAATGCTTCGGCTGACAGTGGGAAGAGTTGATGCAAAAGTCATTGAATGACACGATACGCTAGGAGTCGATATATTGGGTCTTTTTCTATCGCGTCGAACAGCCTCTGGTACATTGGTCTTAAGATGGCGTCACCACTTGCTAGGAGTGAGAGATCCTTTATCGTTTGGCAATACTTTTAGCGATGGGACCATCGAAGATGTATTTCAATGCAAGTTCAATATATTGAAACCTGGAGCATCATGTAACTCCCTGCGAATGGCGCAAGCTGCAAGAGTGAAGAACCTACATGCAATTCGCTCTTGACCGTAAGGTACTTCTGATTTCGGTAATCAGATCGCTCCCTATGTTCCGCTTATCCCGAGTTTCGGCTCTTAATGTAGAATTTATGTAGCTTTCCATGTCATCTTGAGTATGATCAGCGATATTATCGATGCGAAACCCGTTCAAGAAAACATCTTCGATATGTTGGACCCATCAGCTTGAGGCAAAGATCTTCAAGATTCCACGATGCGCTCCCAACAAATCATTGAGGGAGTTCAATAATGCCTTCGGGCTGTCTTTGCCCAGTTTATCTAAGCCATCAAGAATGATAGTTACTTCAAGGACCTCTTCATTCTCAATGATATCGCCGAGGAGTTTCAAAACTTCAAGTCGAGTCAAGCGCCTTTGCTTGTGCAACTTTCCCCACCGAGTTCGGACCAATTGAATACCTATCTCGGAGCCTGTCGCAAATTGTTGTAGGAGACATTTGTGAATCTCGTCGGCCGTTGTTTCAGTTTCGTAACCTCCAGAAGTACCTGAGCTGTAGAAATAAACCATAGGTCTTAAGGTGTCCTTGAAGTGCGCCTCAATCACAGTTGAAGTCAAAATTGTCTTCTCTGTTCCTACACCACTAGTAAGCCATAAGTGACGACGTCTTGTTGGCACGCTTCCAGTTGACGTATTCAGTGTGGCTGAATATCCATGATCCAGGATCTTGTTGCTCATCAGTGTCGGCTTGTGCAGACTGTGCTTTGTCGCGTCGAGGTACGTGTACTAAATCTAGAGTAGTTATGAACGCCCAAGCAGCACGGTCTCCCTTTCTTGGCTATGAACAAATTGGACAATTTTGGAGACATATTTATCAAGCATCTCCTGAATCTGACTCTGAATGGCCTTGAGAGCAGACTCTGAAAACTCATGCCGAATGTCGTTAACGATGTCGCGAGTAGCGGTTCTCTTCTCGTCAATATCCGCCTTGAGTACCGCAAATGAAGACTCCGAACTCGTTTGCATAGCCATGCCAATTCGACCTATGGCTCTTAGGCTTTCTGCCTCCGATAAAACTATAAGGCAGTCTTTTGGAGCAGTCATCATACCTAGTCCGTGATGAATATAGTACTTCATGTCTGCTACATACTTGATGACAGCCTTGTAGACCTCTTTTATAAGTTGCTCAAGTGGTATCCGGCCTTCGGAATCAACGCTAAGATAGTGTGCTTCATACATGGCACATTCGTCAATGGTATCACGGATGTAGTCGCAGCTTGAAAAAAGGTCGTCGTTGATCTCAGTCTTGCTGATAGCGGCTTCAAGCCCGAATGAGAGAATTGACCACGCAGCAGTGCCATATCCAGTTGGGTCAAACTGCAGTCCTACATCAACAAGAGATTTAACTCTTGATATCGACTTGATAGATGACAGCCATCGCTCTTTCCAGACCTTACTTGCTTTGATCGAGCACGTTCTCTAGCCGAGTCCAAAACTGCCGATATGCTTTGAGCTCCGATAGTAGAGCTCAAAGTGGTAGGGCTATTGTGTGTAGTATCCTGCCATTTTGCAAGAGTCCGCGGGCCAAGGGCATCTCCCGCTTGTGCCTAGAGATCCCTTTTCCTCAGCGAGATCGGTGGCGTTGAGGATGAGCCTAATGCCTGAGACGGGAAGCTGGCTGAAGTCCTCTGGTGGAGTGAGAGATTCGATGTGGAAGAAGAGGCCGGATGTCTATCTGCAGAGGTAGCTGGTTCGTCATCTCGATGTGCGACTGGAACTGAGGAGTGAATAGATGGCGGTTGCGAGTACGAATAGCGATGTCGACGATGATGGTGATGGTAATGTCCTCCCGACCTATGCTCTCCCGACCTGTGCCCTCCCGACTTAGGTAGCATTTCGTCGTTGTAATGCCAGTGTATATAAACTTAGTGTTCGTCTCAAGTAATCTTCTCAAATACTGAATGGTGTAGTTGGAAGAGTTGGCACTTACGATAGCATCTACCTGCTGTCCTACCCACCTTCCGAAGTGCAGTTCTGATAACCCCGCATATCTCAGCTGCAGTATTATTAGATGATACAGAATTCCAAATCTAATGGAACAACGA